>LDAU01000107.1:966-287175 GCA_001447515.1 Pseudocohnilembus persalinus
CTCCATTTCCAAACATCTCCTCCTGTATTTTAAATATAAAAATTGTGTTTATTTTTTATTATTTTGTAAAATTTTAATTATTTAATGGTTTTATTATATACAAATATTATATTTATTTTATCGTGTTACCTTTTCCACACCCGATTTCTAGGACTCTTAATTTAACTGTTTACAAATCTTAGCTAAATTTAAGTTTGTCTGTTCTTTATTTGCAATATTTTGTTATTAAGACATCTTTTACCCAATTATTGAATTGTCTCAAATCATAGGTCATTAAATTTCTTCTGGATTATTTTGTCCATCCTTTTTATTCGTCATAATATTATTATGCATCTATATTATTATATGAAGATTGATTTGTTTATTAATTTTGTTGATTTGGGTTCTACATTGTGTTTTTTTTTGGATTTTATTTTATATTTTATTTTTTTATTAAAGAAAAAATTTATAAAAATTTGTCAAAGTTTATCATATTCAAATTAAAGAATTTTAGTGGTTATAATAAATTATTTATAAATTTTTCTAGGTATATTATAATAGGAGAAAATTTTTATTCTTAGCTAAACATAATAATAGTGATGATTGATTTTCGATTAATTAATATTTACATTATTTAATCTTTAAAAATAGTAATATCTATATATAATTATGTTTTTTAAAAGAATTTCAAAAATTGAAATATATAATTATATAAATGAACAAAAATAATTATTATTAAGCTTTTTGATTCTTTTATTAATTTTTATTTTTATATTATTATTTTAATTTTTTATTATTAATATATTTTTAAAAATATATATATGGAATAAAATTATTATATAGATTATTTGTATAATTTAGTGGACTTTTTTAGTTGTTAAATTTTTTAATTTAATTAATAGTAGAATTTGAAAAAAATAAAAATTATTTATTTAGTTATTTTATAAATAAGGTAATTAGTAATAAATTAAAAATTATATTTTTTTTATTATAGATTTATAAAATCTAACATTTATAATAATTCGATAAAATAAAATAAAATTATAAAAAAGGATAGATAGGTAAAAAGGTCTATAGAAATAAGATCAATAAAATTCAATAAATTAAATTCAGAATACAAAAATGCTTTAAAAGAGTTAAAATAAGACAGAAGGTAAATAGGAAAAGGAAAAGGAGAAATAAAAAGAGAAGGGCGATAAAAAAGAAGGATAAAAAGAAGACGGAGAAGAAAAAAAAGTTGATGAAAAAGTTGACAATAAAAATAAGAAAAAGGGGGAGAAAATGATAAATGAGAAGGAAATTATTAGCAAATACAAATTTAAAGAAGGAAGTTATTAAATACAGATTAGAATTTTGGAAGGATAATAACTTATGCCAAAACCCTCTAAATTTTTTTTTTTGGGAAAAGATGATGCTTGCAACCCATAGGCATCTGTTACTGTAATAAAAATAAAAATAAAATAAATTAAAAAATTAATATAATATATAGTAGTATATAAGAGTATGTTATATTAATATAAAATTTCATGGTTATTAAAATGATTTTGAAGTTTTTTAATTTATTACTGGTTTTTTACTAGATTTATATAATTATGTTTGTTTTTTGTTTTATTGTTTATTGATTTTTATTACTAGAATATGATTGTTTTTGTTTTGTTTTTTGCTTGTATAAATTTTTGGTTGTTTTTAATAGATAAATTATAATAAAATTTTCAAGTAAAATTTTTAAATTATAAAAATTAAGGTATTTTTATTGTTTAAAAAGGAATACTTTGAAAAGCATTTTATAATTTTATTTATTTTTAAAAATCGGGGGTAAATTAATATATTTAATTAATTTTTAAATAGATTAAAGAAATTGAGAAAAAAACAGGAGAAAAAAAAGAAACTGCCAATCCAATATGGAATAAGGGTTTTTAATTTAAGTAATTTTTAAATTTTCTTTCATAATTTTTATTTAATTTTCTTTCATAATTTTTTTTATTTTTATTAGATTTGATAATTTGAGTATAAATGATTTAGAAACTATGTAAATTATTTTTAAAGTTTACGATAATAAATCGATAGTGGATTCTTAAGTAATTGGGTGGTATACTCTGGATTTATAGAGTGTATATTTTTCTTATTAGCATGAAATGTATATGACTTCATTAGCTTTGACGGACCCTGAAGATGAAATTGAAGGTATTACTGGTTATTTAAAAGTAAATATGTGTGTTTTAGGTAATTAACAAATAAAAATAATATAAGTTAATTTTTAGCAAATTATTAAAAGACTAATGAATTAATAAATTAAAAATTAAAAATTAAGTTATGTGTTTATTAATTTTGTTTTTTTTAGGCCCTGAAGACGAATTGCCGACTCATGATTTGGCGTGGCAACAAAGCGACGTTTCTAGTAAAGAGTGTTAATTGGTGCCAAAACAGGTGAAATAAGTATAATAAGGGTATTAAATAGCTTTGGACGTTTTTAGAGCGGAACATTTGAGTCCTTTGGACGCTTTTGACCTTTTTGGAGGGGGAAGAAGCATTGATGCGTATGTTTTAGCGAAATACGGGGGCGAAAAGTAGCAGAGTAAAGTTATTGAGAGCGTGAATCCTGAGTGGAATTAGCGGATTTATTTGTAGACTATGTTGCCTAATAATTTAAAATATTTGAATGTTAAGGTCTTTGACTATGATTTGACTTCTTCTTCTGATTTGGTAAATTATATTAATTTATTAGATTATTTTTTTTTTGGAGTTCATTCATTTATTTACTCTTTTTTAGATTGGATCTTTGAGGATAAAATTTGAAGATATTATTGAAGGAACTCCGACCCCTAAATGGGCAAATATTTATGGTAGTCCGCTTACAGCCGAGAGCGAAATGGCAGCCTAAATGAATTTATATGGTGAAAATTTGGGCTCCCATTATAGAGGAAGAATTTTGTATTAAGTATTGATAAATTAATTTTAAAATAAAAATAAAGATTAATTATATGAATGATTTTTTAAAAGATTTCTAGGTTTTTCAATAAGAAGCCAAAGTCGATGGTAAGAGATTTAAAATTCCAGTTTCCTGAGCATCCCAGGCCGAATATTCCAACTAGAACTTATATTTTAAGAGTTTAAATTTTGGAAGGAGTTGAATTTCCAGAAAGAGAAAAAGCTATTATCCATGTTGGAATGGGCCCCTATTTAATGAAAACCAGTGGAGAATATAACTATGATTTGGAAGAGGACGGAATTAGTATTGAAAAAGGGTATATAAATTTATTTGTGATAATTATTATTAAATATGAAATAAAATAATATAAAAAATCTTTATAATTAATAAGTTTAAAATATTTATATTTTTTGAATTGTTATAATTAATTTGAATTTTCAATTTATATTTAATTCGGATTTTAGAGACCCAAGAGTAATTACCAAGGGAACTGATGGACAGGCAAATTTTTATGAAAGATTATAGGATAAAAAAGTTGTTTTTCCGTCAGATATAGAGTAGTGCCCTGATATAATATTTTATTTTGCAACTGAAAATGAAGAAAGTAAAAGGTAAAAAAATATAAAAAAAATTAATAGTATATCAATAGTATATTTATAATTTAATATCATTGTTTATTAGGATTACTTTTTAGAGAATTCCGGCTAAAGATTTACTGTGTAGAAATTCAGCTGAATATTAAAAGGTTTGGAAACCTAGAATTATTTAAATGAAAGAGGATTTGTCTCAAAATGGAATAACTGATTAGGAATTTCCAGGGTATTACAATTAATTGCTATATAAAAAATGTTTTAAAAAATTATAAATATAGAATATTTAAAAAATAATTTATTAAATTTATATAAAATAACTATCATTTTTAGGTTTTTATACGTTTAAGCTGCGTTAATAGCTTTTGAGCCTCCTGCCATTAAAGAAGAGCTAAGTTTGGTAAACTAAACTTAATTTTAGGAAAAAATTAAAATAATTCAAATTTATAAAATTAATAAATTATATTTACAATAATTTTAAAATCAAATTTATAATAATTAATAAATCAAATTTACAAAAATTATAAATATATTAAAAATAAATTTAGTAAGCTAATAACAGTTTGAAGTCATTGAGATTTGTGGATGCTGCCCATTTTATTGACAGATATGAATTAATTGTTCCGAGTAATATTTTTTAGGTTGATGGGATTAATTTTGAAGTTAGGAATTCTGTAAGATTAAACGAAAACTATATAAAAGAATAGTTACAAAAACCAAAAAATAAAAATAATAAAAAAAATAAGAAAAAATCATTTGGCTTTAAATATTAAACTAATGATTAATATTTTTCTTAAGTTGATTATGATGGTGATGAAATGGTTTAAAGAAAAATTTCAGATGAATTTATGCCTGTAGAAGTAAACATTAATATTTAATATTATCTAAAAATATACTTTTTATTTATAATTTATTAAAATTGTTGTAATTTTTAGTCGAAATAATTATTATTGTATATTAAATAATATAGTAATGTAATTGAATTAAATTAATTTTTATATATATAATATTTAGTATGTTGTAATGTAACCGAAATTAAAAAATCGAACTAAATACTCTATTAGTTTTAGAGTGGTTTAGAAAGGATTTAACGATCTATGTGAAATAGGGTATATAATTAAAAAT
The DNA here is from genome assembly GCA_001447515.1 of Pseudocohnilembus persalinus. Lineage (NCBI taxonomy): Eukaryota > Ciliophora > Oligohymenophorea > Philasterida > Pseudocohnilembidae > Pseudocohnilembus > Pseudocohnilembus persalinus. The sequence continues at coordinate 5,590 of LDAU01000107.1, forward strand.
TAAATAATTTATAATTTAATAAAATTAATTTTAAATAAACTTTAATTAATTGGAAAAAGGCTAAAATAATTAAAATTAATGTATTTTTTTTTTTTAAGGATTTATTAAAGGTAAAAAGATATTTTGGGTTCTGACGACGACGAGGATTATAGTCCTTAAAGAGACTTTTATACAGTAAATTCTGATTAATAATATTATTCAAAATCGTTATTAAAAATGATGGAACGAGACTAGTAAAAGTCATTTTCTTTTAAAAAAGATGATATTATTAAAATGGATTTGGAATTAAATTCTGAAAATTCTAGTATAACTTTTACGAAATATAACAGTTACTAAGATTTGAAAAATTTTTAAGGAAAAATAGTGGTTAAGTTTAAACCTAATTTTAGGCAGATGGATTTATTTATTGTGGTTGGGATGAATAGAGAAACTACTGAAATACAGTTTTTATACAATGTAAACTAAATTTAATATAATTTAAATATATATAAATTTTTTATTTTTATAAACAGCATTTAGATGATCAGGGATAAAATTACTATTAAAGCGTAAAAAAATTACATACTTCATAAGATCCTTAGTAATAAGCATTATTGGAATAATCAATAGTCAATAATTAACAGACTTTATTAGAAAAAATTCCTAAAGAATTTTTAAGGCAAGAAAAAGAGATATAATTGCAGAAAAATTTCATTGAAGTTCCATCTTACAAATAAGATTCAGTAAAATAGTTTATTTATTATAATTTTGATTAAAAATAAAATTAGTTAGATATAAATATATAAAGTTTAAAATTTCCCAGCATTTTAGTAATAATAATAGTTTAAAATTTAAAATTTAAAATATAAACTAATTAATTAAATTAAATTAAATTAAATTAAATTAAAATAAAATAAAATAAAAAAACAGACGACTTATGAACTGAGAGTGTTTTTGTACCACGGGAGAGATTTGCCGGCAACTGACAAGAATGGGGCTTCTGACCCTTTTGTGAAGTTTAAATGTGCAGGAAGAAGTAAGAATTCTAAAACGTGTTACAATACGCTGAATCCGGGCTGGTACGAGACGATTTCTTTTGACGTCGATTTAAACTTGAATTCTTCAGTTAATCCCGGAATGCTTATAACTTGTTACGATTAGGATTTTGAGAGCGATGAATCTGAATTGTAGTTGGAAGGCGTTAAGGTAAGTTTTATTATATTTTAATTTTAATTTTTATTATATAATTTTTAGTTTTTAATAAATAATTTTTAAATTTTAATATATAAATTATTATTTATAATTTATAATTTTGAGTGTTTTTTTTTTAATTTATTTTTGAGATCTCAGCTATGGTTTAATTTAAATTTATTTAACTTCATTTTATTTTTAATTTATATTATTAAATTTAGCATTTTGTAATTTTAGATAAATTAAAAATATTAATTCAAGTATTTAAATTTATTATATTATTATTTTTTCTTTTAGAATAACGATGAAAACCACAAGAAAGAGGGAAATAATTCTAATCTGGAATTAGCTGATATTATAGGAAGGAAGTGGATTGATTTTTAGTTTGAGCATAAGATTTGTGACATACCTTAAAATGGTGTAAATATTTTTAATTTTATATTTATAATTTAATAAATAAGTTTTTTAAGTAAAATTATTATTTTTTTTATATTTATTTTATTTAAGTGCTTTGTTCAACCTTTGGTTAATTAAAATGTTGTTATCGAGCATGGTCAGACAATTTATTTGAAAAATAAATTCGAAAGAGTAAAAATGTTGGAATAGAAAGAAGTCAGATATGTAAATAAATTTTAAAAATTTATATTTCGCATAAAATTACATTATAAATTAAAATAATTTATTTATTTAATAAATTAAATTTGTATTAAGATTAATTTATCAATATTTTATCAAAATTTAACAGATTTGTCCTATTTCTTAGCCTATTGTTATAAAAAAATATACTTAATAAGATAATAAATATTACTAGTTTAAAATTTAGAGTTTAGGAGAAAGTAAAGAGTTAGTTATTGGGTAAAACAAAGTTTATTATACAATTTTAAGTTTAAAAACTTATTTATTTTATATAATAATTTTATTTTATTTTTTAAAATAATATTGTTTAAAATTATTTATTTTTAAATTTTTGATAGGATTTGTTTTTTAGACAAGGAATTTGAGCAAAAGAAAAAAAACCAAGGTTTTGTAAAGCCTATAAAGAAAGACTAGGCAGGATTTTTTTCTAGTTTATTTAGTTCTAGCAAGAAAATAAAGTAAAATTAGATCTACGGACTGTAGGCGAATGGAAAGGTGATTTTCGAAAATAATGAGGTTAAGAAATTTTAAAAAAACGCGAAAAATTTGCAATATTTGAAAAGTTAAGACGAAAATGAGCGAAATTTTATGAATTTTGAGGCTGAAGATATAGTAGAGTTAAAAGTGCACAGAAACCAGGTTTTTTACTGGAAAAAGGGAGAAAATTCGGGGGAAAATTTAAGTTTGGAATAAAGACAGAAATTAGAATAAGAATACCTTAATATGGAAGACTCAGAGTGCAGTGACGAAGACGTTTAGGTTTTTAAAATGGTGCCTGTTACTTTTAGAGTAATTTCCAAGAGTAAAGGAGTTATTAACGAAAATATTTATTATTTCCCATTTGACGCTAAGTTTGGAGATATGTATGTTTCTGTGTTTTTGCCCGGGGCTAATGAGGGGAAAGCTGATGTTGTTAATTTTGTATAAAAATTTTTTTCATATTTTAAAATTTATCAATTTTTTCTATTACTATAATTTTATGAATTTTTTCAATTTTTAAAATTTATGAATTTTTTCAATTTTTAAATTTAAGAATTTTTTCAATTTTTAAATTTAAGAATTTTTTCATTCAATTACTATAATTTATTAATTTGTTCATTTTTACAATTTATGAATTGGTTTGATTAGTTCAAATTTTAATTTTTTAAATTAATTTATATTTTGAAAGAAAATTTATGATTATTTTTAAATTTTAGATTGATTTTAATGATAGACAGGAACAAATTAGTTTGTAGGCTATGAAAGATCTGAATAATATTATTGATGACAATAAAATTAATAACCAGTTAAAGGGAAAAAAGACCAAAATTTATTTTAGTAGACCATAAAGTTACAAAATAAAGTACGAGCCTACTAATTAAATGACTGGAGAAGTAAAAATATTTTTATAATGTTATTTAATTTAGAAATTTAAATGCAACATTAATAGAATTTAAATAAATAATTTATATAATCTTACCCTTAGATTTTACTTGGATATGCTTTGGTTGAGAAAAAATATGCCGAATATTTTCCAATTTAACCAATAAAGCCTTTAACTGTACAGAAGCCGTTAACTTTATTATTCATAGGATTAAGAGATATTGCTGAAAACCACCCTTAAATAGATGAAATTAAAAAAATTTCTGCTTCTTTTGACATTTCAGGTATTCATTTTAAGTTTTTAATTTAACTTTTATTAAAAAATTTCAATTTTATGTATTTAATAAAATAAAATAATATATTTAATTAATAAATTAATTAAATTCGTTAATTATTTTTTAGGAGACAATTATGACCCTTTTGAAACTGAGCCTGAATAAGTTTAAAATAGGGGGGCCAACACAAATTAATTGATAACTTTAGAAATCGATATGCCTTTTATATAGTAATTTGCGCCTATTATGGATATTTTTGCTTGGGTAATTTTTTAAATTTTTATTAAAAAATAAAAAATAAAATATAAAGATTAAATAAGACTTATTTTTAAATACATATTTTTATAATTTATATAAAAAAAATTATAATATTTTTTTTAAATTTAAGGAAAATTCTAGAGATGAAAAACATATATTGGGGTATTGTTCTTTACCTTTATCTGAATTTTTTGAAGAAATGTATAAAGATTAAAATAAGGGGGAGATTTAATTTGACGATAGTTTTGGAAAAAATCAAAATGATAAATAAGGAAAAATGACAATATAAAAGACAAAAGTAATATAATCACGATTTTAATAAAAAATTTTTATAATTTTTTAATTAAATATAAATATTTAAAAAAAAGACAAAATCGTTATTTGCAGAAGAAAATGAACAAGAAAGTTTAGTTATACCATAGGAAGAATTAAGTTATTATGAATAAAGACTAGATTCTTGTAATTAAAAAAATTAAATTATTACTATATTTATAAAAAAATATAGATTTTATATAATTTATAAAAAAATAATATAAACTAAATTTTTACATAGAATAAAATACAAATGAAAGAATGCTTTAAGTTTAGCCAGTTGATATTGGAGAAATTAAGAATTTCTAATTAATCGATATCGATGCTTTAAATGAGTAAACTTTAAGAGATAGATAATAATTAGGAAATAGAATTTAATATAAATAGCTATTCGCGGCAAGAAATACTTATTATGATAGCAATTATGATGGAAAATAAAAAATTGAAAAAGAAGAAGAAAATAAAGAAAATAAAGAAAAAACAAATAAACAATTAGAATTACAGTAATTGCCACCAAATTAGGAAAAAGAAAAATTAATTCAGAATAAAAATTAAGAATAGCAAGAAATTTAAATATAGGATTAAGTTTAGAATAAGGATTAAATTTAGAATTAATAGTAGAAATAAGAAGAACAAGAAAAATAAGGAAATTAGTAAATTAAATAATAACTTAAAGATTTGAGTAAAGAATAGAATTTAAAAATGTTCGAAGAGGAAATTTAAGAGAAGAAATTTACAGATTTAAGTTAAATAAAGAGAAAGAATGTTAAGTTGAAAAGTTTAACAAAAGATTTGAAATAGAAATATGGTGATAATAAGAAGTAAATTGATGAGGGTTTATAAAAAATTGACTAGAAAATGTAATTGAAATTAGACCCATTATTAGCTTTGTAACAGGCCAAGGAAGTGAAAAAAATCAGCTTAGATGTGATTTTTATAAATTTCTACAAATGTTTATTTTATTTAATTTATTTTATTTTGTTTTATATAATATTTAAATTTAAAAATTTAGGTTTTCTAATTTACCGATATCGAGACAGGGAACATAATATTTTTCCAACTGAAATAGGAAAAAGTAGAGAAAAAGGGAAAGCCGACTGAAGAAACAACTTATAATTTATATTCGTAATTAATTTTTTTTTATTAATTTTTAGATATTCTTTTAAATGAATTAAATGGGGAATTAAAATTAAAAAATTATTAATTAAATTTTATTTAATTAATTTAGTTGGGTCATGTATGCAAAATAGGATTAAAATGAAGATCAACAAATTTACGACTAATAAAATGCTTAGAAGATTTTTTTGGTCAAGCACAGTAAGCCAACGGGAAGGACAAATTTTGACGGTAAAATTAGAGGCACTGTGGAAATTAAGTACAGGTAATATGTTAAAGAAAAGTTAATTTAGTGTTGCGAAACAGCTGGAATAGAGTATCAAGAAGTAAATAATTTATATATTAATTTTAAATATTTCTAATTTTTTAATTATTTATAATTTTATATTTTTATTTTAAATATCTTTAATTTTTAATTTATATTTGAATGTTTATTCTAAAAGTCATAGATTAAATTAAAATAAATTTATGTATTTAATTTTTGGAAACTCATTAATAAAATATTATTAAATATTTTGATTTAGTTTTAAAATTGCTTTGAACAGGATTAATTTTAATTTAAACTTAAATTTTTAAATGAAGATTATTTATATTTTTAAGGTATTTTTTATTGTTTATATTAATTTAATTTTTATTCAATTTTTAGAGTAATGCTTAGTTTTCAAGTAAAGCCAGGAACAAAGCTGTTTTTTTAGAGGATTCTAATTAGTTAGCATAAATTCAGCTTGATTTTCCAAATAAATCTGATTTAAAAGTAAACATTATATTTATAAAATAATAATTTAAAAAATTTTTTTTACTAAAAATAGTTGGCCATGTTAGAGCCTAAATTGGAATAGGGTTTTGAATATGAAGTAACTTTTAAAGTTTAAAATTTAGCATCTAATTATATAGCTTTTGGGTAAATCATTGAAATAAATAATAAAATATTGAAAATTTATTAATGTAAAAATTCAAAAATTTATATATTTTAGAGTTTGTCATGCAGGAGTTAAACCAGAAGCTGATTTTACTGGGAACAATATAGGACATAAAACTTATATGATAACATCAAATGGAAAAATGTTCCACAACTTTAATTAAGGAATAAATAATTAAAAAAATAAACAGTTATAATTAATTTTAAAAAATGGGTTAGCATTTTCAACTGGCGATACAAGTAGATATATAAAAAATTATGATATTTAACAGTTTTTATATATTATAATAAATATAAAAAGAAAGATAAAAATTTTTTATTAATAAATAATTAATTAATTTTATTTTTTAGTTATTATTAAAGTGGACAGTTTACTGAAACTGGTAACTTTTATAATTAAAAGAGTGGGAGAAGAGTAGGAGTTACGTATTGAACAGGAGATAATTTACGACAAAAATGCGGGAAAAATTTAGAAAAGAGGGTAAAAAAAATAAATTGAGCGAAATTTATATTTTTGCGTCGGTATGAATAATAGTGGGGACTCTATAAGTTTGGAAAGTGTACAAGAAGTTAAGTTGGACAAGTAAGATTTCAATAAATATAAAAAAAATATTGAGAAACTAAAGAAAGAAAAACAGGATTTGATTAAGAAAAGATAAAATAATTTTTTTAATATGATTAAAAATACAAAGAATAATTTGTCAAAGAAAACTAATAGTTTGTTTAAAAAGCATATTAAAAAATTGATAGCTAAGGATAAGAATTTGATTTAAGTTGATTATGATACTGATGAAGAAGAGGACTATTCTATTTAGCCAGAATGGATAGAGGTAAAAAATTTTAAAAAAATGTTTTTTTAATTATTAGTATTATTTTTTAATTAAAACTAAATTTTTAAACTAAACTAAAATTATAAAGAATCGAGAGATTTTTAATGATGAACTGGAAGACTTTATTAAGCCAAACAAGTATTTAAGAAAAATTCCTTTGTCTATTGGAAGTACTAGAAAGGTATTTAGACATTAAAATATCGGAAATATAAGTTTATTTTTAATTAGATTTAATTTAAATGATTAAATTTAAATTGTAAAAAGAGTATATTTTTAAATTTTTTTTAATTTGTTAATTAAAAAAGGAGTTAAAAGAAAATGTGGTAAGTTAAATGCTGGGGTACGAGGAACAAGAGGCTTAAATTACAGGTCAGTTGAAATTTATTGCTTTGAAAAGTAAAGGAGAAGACTATAAAAGTCTGTACAAGTACAAACAAGAAGTTGAGTTGCAGAAAAAAAAAATGATAGGCGAAAGTTACACTTGTAGGATTTACGTTACTAGAGGGATTCATGTGGGGGGAGAAGGAAATATTTAGGATTTGTTTTTGTAGATGAAAGTGGACGGACAGAATTTGGAGACTTGGAACGAAACTCTTAAGTAAAAGCATTTGAAAAAAGACACGAATAATCCAGATTTTTATGTCAGTTATGACTTTGATATTGTTTTGCCAGGTTAATATTAATTTTACTAAAATATTATTACTATTAATATTGTTTTATTTATATTTTAAGTTTATTATTTTTTTATTTATTTGAAAATTTTTATTTTAATTGTAGAGTTAATTTATTGAAATTGTTATTTATATTTAATTAATTAATTAATTATTTAGGAAGCGCTATTTTGACTCTATAGGTTTGGTCGGATTAGATGGCGTTGTTTGGGGGAGATGAGTTGGTAGGTTAGACTAAAATAGATATAGAAGATAGGTATTTTAGTGATAAGTGGAATGCAATTAATAAAGCATGTTATTCATAGTAAAAGGAAAAGAAATTTAAGAGTAAAATTAAATATATTTTTTTAAATTAAGAAATTAGAAACTTTATTATTTTTTATTATAATTAGTGATTTTAAATTTATAATATAATTAATTAAAATTTTTTAGTGCCTATGGAATAGAGAAATTTAGTTTTGCCGGACACAGCAGGGTCTGTGGGCAGGTTGGAATGCTGGATTGAGGTTATTCCAAAAAAAGATTTGAAATTTAATGCGCCTTTATATATTTTTCCTCCTCCTTAATATGAATTTGAATTAAGAGTTATAGTTTGGTCTACAAGAAATTGCGTTTTTAAAGATGAATTTGAAGAATGCAATGTAAAATTTTGAAAAATTTAATAAAAAAAAATATAAAAAATATTTATTTGTATATGTGGTTACAATTTTAAAGTTTTAATTTTAAAATTAACTTGAATTTATTTAGGACGTTTACGTTAAAGGAGGACTTGCAAAGGGCTCAGAAAATCAGGAAACAGATATTCATTGGAGGTGCAGAAATAAAGGAAATTTTAATTACAGAATGAAATTCAAAGTGAAAGTAAAAAATATATGATATTTAATTTTTTTAAAAGTTAAATTTATTTATTTATATTTTGACCCTTTTTATTATGATAAAAAAATAAAAAAATAAATAATTTATTTATTTATAGTACCCTATGGTTTCAGAGGATGATTATGGGAATGATAAGTTTTAAGTTTCAATTTGGGACAAAGATATTTTAGGAGCGTAAAAATTAACATAAAAATAAAAATTAAATACTATAATAAATTTATTATCCTTAAATTAATAAAAAAATATAAATTTTATAATCTGGTTTATAGTATTTTAATTTTTTATATATTTATTATCATTTATAACATTTTTAAAATAAATTTAGCGACGAATTGATAGGAGAACAGACTATAAATTTAAATTACCACTAGTTAATTAATAAAGCAGTAGTTAGAGACAAAAAAACTTAGATGAGGACTGCTTTGTACACCGAAGAAGACGGGGTTATTGCGCCGTTTGTTAGTGATAAAAAAAAAAAAAAAGGAGAATAAGATAAGGTTAATTTTATGATTTAATTTTAATTTAAATTTAATTTATTATTATTTTTACTTTAAATTTTATGTTATTTTGTTAAAATTATTAATTAAAATTAAAAATTGCAGAAAAAAGAAGATAATAATATTATATTTGTGGACAAAGATGGGAATTCTGTGACTACTACTAATAGAATTTGGTTTGAAGTTTTTAATACTTTTGCCAATTTGGATGAAGATGGAGATGTAATATATTTAAATAATAAATAAATAAAAAAATAAAAAAATTAAAAAAATTTGAAAAATATATTGAATTTTAATAATATTATTATATTAGGTAATAGAAAATGCAGTTAATATTCCGTAGGGAGAAGTAGAATTATCGTTTGAACTTGTTCCTTTGGCAATTGCAGCTGAAGAATAAAATGCTTTAGGTAGAAATGCACCTAATTAGTTTCCCTTGTAAGAAAATTATTTTTAAATTAGTTTTATTTTAAAATAAAAATTATAAAAATTAAAATTAAATTTAATAAGAATTTTATTTATTTAAAAAAAAATTAAATTGTGATAAAAATTTTATTTGATAAGTTTGCCCGAACCAGCTGGGAGATTTAGCTTTGATATTTTACATCCCTGTGATTTCCTTAAAGAAATTATAGGACCAAATAATTACAGAAAAATGTGGATAATTATTTGCACTGTTTTTATTTTGACATTTTTGATTTGGTTTGGAATTGTTTTTTTCAATAACTATATAGCAGTTTGGGCTGCGAAATGAAAAAGAAAAAAAAACAGAAAGAATTTAAAAATAAAAAAAAAATTGTAGCTATTTTATAATATATATATAATATTATATTTTATTTTTAAACTAATTTATTTAATATTTATTTTTAAGTGATGTTATATAGTATATTAATATAATTTATATTATTTATTAAATTTATTTTAATTGTAAAGGAACTAGATTTTTTATTATTTACATTTTTTAGGAATTAAATTAAAAATTTATTAAAATTTTTTTCATTCTTGATATCCTATGTATTAAATCATAGAATCTTCATTAAATGCTAATAAAGATTAGGAATCTTCTAAATATAAGCAGTCGCTTAAATTATTGATATCGTAAGAAATTATTTTTTACTTTGTTTACACATCTATAATTCTTTTTTAAATAAAAAAATATTTTAAAATTTTAAAATTCATTCATTTTTTAATAAAATATTATTTATTTTTAAATATTTATTAAAAAATAAAGAAATTTTGTAATTATAATTTTAGAATATAAACCATATAAAATATATATTTTTATACTGAAATGAATTTGCGAGAGTTAGAATAACACAGTATTGGTTAATTATTTTTGAGGATAAAAGTGTATCTTGGAAAATCATTTTAAAATTTAAAACATACAAATTTTATTTTAAATCCAAAGCCCATGCCTTTAGTATTTTATTATTGCCAAGTATAAAAAGTAGATTTTAATTTTTGAAGTTAAAATATAGAATATGATTAATTCCGGCCCCTTGCCCTCTGATCACAAATTAAATCTAAAATTAATTTTAAAAATTTTTCAGAAACTTATTAGTTTTAAAAATAAAAATTAAAATTAAAAAAGCAGGTTGTATTTTTAAAATATTTGATAATTAAAAATAAAATTTTTTTTTTTTTTATTTATTATACATCATTTTTATTAATATCAAAGACACAAACGGTTTAGTCCAATGAAGCCGAGGCAAAATAAATGCCGTTATTAAATTATTCTAAATCTGTGATTTCTTTAGTATGAACTTTTTCGTAGATTTTATAAGGTTAAATTCCTTCTATAATTTGAGACACATCGTAATTGTTAAAAAAGTTTTGGTTGTTAATAAATTTTTAAAAGTTTTAATTTTAATTATTATTTTAATTTTAATATATTTGAGAAACATTTTGTTCCAATTAGATTTCGTTGTAAATATGTTTAGGGAGGATGTCATTTAGTCTCCAAACAGAAATATTTCTGTTTTGGCCTCCTGTTATTAAAAATTGACCCTCTCTGTTTTGCAAAGTAACTGCCTGTTTTATTTGGGTTTCGTGGGCTTGAAATTACAGAATTTTAATTATTTAGAGCAAATTTTGCCCCTCGCCTAGGATTTGAGAGGGGTTTTTAAACTCCAATTTTTGTTTTTTAAATTTTAATTAGTAAATTGTGATTACTCCCATGTTTGTAAAGACTATGAGAAGGTGGAGAGGTTCAAAATACTCGATTCCCTTTATCATTTCGGGAATTTAGTGGCCTTTTTTAAAAATTTATTTAATTTTTAATAAAATGCTGAAATTAAATTAAAAAAATTGATAAATTTTATTATAAAATCAATATTATTAAAATTTAAATTAAAAAAATTGATATCAGTCTTAGCAAAATTAAAATTTTATATTAATTAATTATATTTATTTAATTTAAATTTTAGATTTTCAAATTATATTTGTTTTTACTGGAAAATTGATTAATAAGTTCGAAATTTTCTTTTTTCCAGATGTAAATTTCAGTGAATGTGCAAGCTATTATGATTTAGAAGAAATTTGAGTATTAAACGTGGTTAAATTTAATTTTTTTTTGGGGGCCGAGTTTGTTTTTTTCGCTTTAGTAGCCAAAATAAAGTTATTTTCTTTCAAGGGCTTTTTCTGGCTGAATTTTGAACTCTTTTTGCTCTGAGTATCTAAAATTGGAGTCCACCCATTATTTGTCTTTAGCTTTTGGCTTTTTTATTTCTTTTGGTTTAGGGAGAATGTAGATTTCTTCGGGTTTTCTCCATTTTTCTAAGTAAAATTATTTATATAATTATTAAATTTTATTTTTATAGAAATAAATATTGAAAGTATAAATGGTTATTTTTTATTATATAAATTTTTTTACTTAGAAATCTTTTGAAATTCAGGTTGTTTGAAAATTGAGTTAGGTCTTCTCTTTATTGAAGAGAAAATATTATCATTTCATTAATCATATTTGTGAGGTTTTTGTAGTAAATTCTATCTATTTTTTTAAATAAAAACTGGATTTGTTAGGTAAATTTAGGCATATCTTCTTATATTTCATAGCTTTTTGTTTAATATAAGGAAAATTAAAAATAAAAATATATATAATTTACGTATTTATATCCTCTAATGTGGCCATATTAATCAAAATAATACCAAGACTAAATAAATCACTTCTCCATCCACTCCATTTAAAATATTGTTAATTAAAAAGCTCTGAATTTTGAACCTATTAAGATCAAATTAAAAGTAAGATAATTTTTTAATTATTTCGTTAATTTTATATTTTATTTTATAATTATAGGGTTAAATGGTTTAATTTATTTAAATTTAAATATTATAATTTAAAATTAAAAATCAAAATCGATGCTTAAAATTTTATTAGTTTAAATTACCATTTATCTGATTTCAGGGGCTAAAAATGGTTGTTAAGACAATTTTTGCTTTACTTCTTCTGGGCGATATGCGTGCTGACCAAGGACACTTTAGGAATTATTTACTTTTGCATCGAAAATATCGCTTAAAACATACTTAATTTCCCGGTGATCTGGAGTTTATAAATGAGAAAGTTCGCAATTTTTTCTGAAAAAAAATAAAATTAATATATATTGTTTTTAAATAAAAATAAAACTAAAAGAATTAAAATATAAAATGTAAAGAATTAAAAGTTAAAATTAAAAGATAAAATGTAAAAAATTAAATTTTAAAAAATGATTTACTTATTTTTTTCTAGGAATTGTTTAGTTTTTTCAGGGATTTAACTGTCTTGTTGTTAGTTTAAGTTCATAGAAGTATTTTTAATAGCACTATTTAATTTTAAACCATAATTATTTTCACTATTTTCATTATTTTCACTTTTTTTATTAATATTTAAATTATTACTATTATTTATTTGAAACGATTTTCCATTTTAAAAGTACTAGGCGTCTTCCTCATCAGAAGAAAAACAGAGGGGATTTTCTTTTTATTTTTTTTGCGAAATTTTGTTTTCGAAATAGACTAAGATATTGGTAAGAGAGAGATTTTTGTGGGCAAATCCGGACCTTTACATTTTTTCAAGCGAATAAGTTAATTGTCTGGCGAAGGAAATGAGTTCGTTTTCAGTGAAGTGTATTTTTTGGTTTTTTTTTTCTTGGATTAAGTTTTTTAAATTGGTTTCCATTTTCACTGTTCTTGAGAGGAATTGATATTGCGTTTTTTGGAGAGTTTGGTTGTAAAATTCTCGAAATTGAGAGCCCGCTAAGGGGAGGAAGTAACGCGGTTTATCTATTTTTTGAAGAATTTTTTCTTCTAGTAAATAGTTTTGCTCTTGGTTTTGAATTGTTTTTTTATCGGTTGAAATGTATTGTTTGATTACGAATAAATTTGTTACATTTTAATTTTGATTTGTGATTTGATTTTTTTAGTTTTCGAAGTTTTCGTTTTAATTTTGAGGTATTTGGGATTTTTTTTCAACTAATAATGTTTTCTGGGTGGTTGTTTGGTTTAAATTTTGCTCAGATAGAGTTTCTAGAATTGTGTATTAGTTTAGGTCTATTTTTATTTGACTCATTATTTAATAAATTTTTGAATTATTTTTTTATTCAAAGAAATTTAGAATTTTTTATTTATCAGTATTTTTAATTTTTCTATTTATTAGAATTAAATATCATGAATAGAATATAATATTATAATAATAGTATTATATATATTTAATAACTAAATAAATGTAAAATTATATATTAATAATATAGTTAAATATATTTGAAGAAAAATTATATTTTATATTAAATTGGGTATTGTATAAATTATTATAGTAATAATATATAATAATTATAAATTAATTATAGAAAAAAAGTTAATTTATTTAATTTCTATACAGGTTATTTTTTATTTTAAAAAACATTTTTATTCATTTTTATTCAACATTTTCCTCATAGTATTAAGAAACTTCGCTTAAGTGGTTATAAACATAGGAAGAGAAGGCAAAATCGGCTTCACCATCATAATAAGAGTTGAAAATATTAAATCCTTACAAATATTTTCCGTGTTATTAGTGTAAAATATCTATAGCAGTTTTAACAAGGTAAGGTTTATGGTATCTAGCTTAGGGAATAGCTTCTTCGGAAGCCAAGAAAGACAAAATTAATTTTTCTTTGGGCACGCCAAAATAATCATCGATTTTATAGTCAGGATATTCGTTAAGCCAGCCCAAGTAAATTGCGACGACATAAAGAGGATTTTCCCATTAAATTTCAAGGTAAGAATTTCTGTAGGTTTCTACTTAAATGTAGTCGACATAATTTATGACGTTGTTTACTATAGGCACGAAAAAATTCCAAAAAGAACCAGTTTCATCTAAATCAGGGATACTGGCTTCTTCAGAAGGGTAAATTGCAACTGAAGGAGCAGTTAAGCAGAGTTTAAATTTGGGGCTTAAATTCTCTTTAAGGTATTTTATTAGGTCTATTAGAATTTGTGGTGGGAAATTAAATATTTCTATTTCCAGGTCAAGGCCGTCTATTCCGTAGTCATCTATTAGTTTTTATAAGTTTTCTAAGAATTTTTCCTTTTTACTTGATACGTGATTTATATTGTCAACGCTGTTACCTAAAGACAAATAGACATGTTTTCCGCTTTTATGCCACTAATCAATTAGGTTTTTGGGGAGGTCTGTGTATGTTAAGCTACCTTCTTCATCTACTGTAACATAGGAAATAAAAACATGTGTGGCAAGTGGATAAATGTCGCTAGCATATTTAGAGTACTTACAATAACCTGTGTATGGGCCACACCAACTAATTGTTAATATTTACTCTTTTTTTTTCTCTCCTTTAACTACTTCTCCATCGCACCAACTTCCTTAGCAATACTCACAATTTTCAGCACTTTATTAGCACCACTCACCGGGAACTTGACTGGTTTAATCACACCACTTGAATTGGAAATCACTCGGACAGCCACACTCTGAGTAAAAACAAATGGCCTTTTTTTAAACTTCATATTCTTTAGGGCACCAAGCTCCGTAACAAGCATTACAATTTTCCTCGCTTTATTGACACCATTTATTTTTTGGTTTACTTTCGTTTGTACACCAACTTTCTAAAAATTCGCCTGGACAATTACATTCTTCAAAGTAACACTCAGCACCAGGATATTAATCTTCTTCGTTATATTAGTCTTCATCATATTAATCTTCATCTTCATATTAATCTTGATCTTCATATTGGTCTTAATCTTCATATTGATCTTCATCTTCATATTAGTCTTCATCATATTAATCTTCATCCTCTTATTAATCTTAATCTTCATATTGATCTTCATCTTCATATTAGTCTTCATCATATTAATCTTAATCTTCATATTGATCTTCATCTTCATATTAATCTTCATCGTATTAATCTTCATCATATTAGTCTTCTTCCTCATATTAATCTTCATCGTATTAGTCTTCATCCTCATATTAATCTTCTTCATATTAATCTTCATCCTCGTATTAATCTTAATCTTCATATTAATCTTCATCTTCGTATTAGTCTTCATCGTATTAATCTTCGTCTTCATATTAATCTTCATCTTAGTATTAATCTTCATCTTCATATTCGTCTTCATCTTCATATTAATCTTCATCATATTAATCTTCATCTTCGTATTCGTCTTCATCTTCATATTAATCCTCATCTATACAATAAATTCCATAACAATAGTCACAATTTGCTTTGCTTTCGTGACAATATGAGGAAGCTGGTTTACTTTCTTCTGAGCAACCACTTTTCTTATAATTGGGAGGACAACCACATTCTTAGAAGTAACATTATCCTCCAGTCTCTAAATTTATTAAAATTATTTGTTTATATGTTGTTATAAAC
This sequence comes from Pseudocohnilembus persalinus, assembly GCA_001447515.1. Taxonomy (NCBI): domain Eukaryota; phylum Ciliophora; class Oligohymenophorea; order Philasterida; family Pseudocohnilembidae; genus Pseudocohnilembus; species Pseudocohnilembus persalinus. The sequence continues at coordinate 21,351 of LDAU01000107.1, forward strand.
TTTTATTTTTTAATTTAAATTTGATTTCATAGAAAAATTAAATTTTTTTTTCATTAATATTTATTAATGAACTATATTTTGATTTTATAAATGCAATTAATCAAATTTATTTATACATGTCAAAGTAAAAAACTATACTTTAATTATAAATAGTTTGTTTATATATTTAAAATATTAATAAAAAAATACAGCATTTTATTAATATAAGTAATCAAAAATTTTAAAAAAATAAAATGCATTAAAAATTGTTTTTTAGTTATATATATTTACATGTGACTATGAGAGATACGGATATAAGTAAAACAGTTAAAAACAAAAGTTTATTTATCATTTTTCTTTTCTTTTTAATTTTATTTTTATTTATTTATTTTATTTTTTTAATTTTTAACTTAATAATTATATTTCAAATGATCTATTTACAAAAATTATTTATATAAAAAATATCTACTTCCCATAACTAGTTTAAAAAAAAAATGAAATTATAGTTTTAATAAAACAATTACCCAATAAATCTTTAACTTATAGAATTATCAAATAAAAAATAATTTACATGTTAACTTCAATTACAAAATACAACGAAATACTTATTTAATAAATTATTACTATACAATAAATTCAAAATTATTTGGTAAAAATTTATTTCAATATGTTAGAAATATTATGTATCAAATAAGTACTTATTTTTAAATACATTTAAATCAATATAATAAATGTTTATATACTTATTGATAATAAACACATTATAAAAAAATATATTATATTATATTTGCATATTAAATTTAAAAAAATTTATTATGAAAAAATATTTAAGTAAAAATTAATTTAAATTTATTTAAGTTATTTGAGTGTACTGTAAATTATTTATAAGAAAAATTCAAACTTATCTTCATTGATAAATAAAATGAGAATGCTATTCATTCATATTGAATGGTTGTTGAATGAAGTAAAAATTATAAATTTAATAAATGTATATATATTTGTAGTTTATAATTAGACCAAAGTGGAATAAAAAAATATAAATAAAAATAAATTAATATTAATATTAATATAAAAAAGAATAATGTCATATTACAAATTTTAAATATATTATTCTTTTTTAATATATAATATAGATTTAAAATATTTTTATTAACTTAAAAATTTATTTTGCTTTTTAAATTAGTTAAAATTTCTCTTTAAATTTTATTTATTTTTACTTTATATAATAAAAGGATTATATAGTATTTCTTTTTAAATTATCAGTTAATTTCTAATAAAAATTACTCATACTTAGTAAAATATTTAAAAAATAAAAAATGTAGGATATAATTTTATATAGTAAAAATTATTTAATAAATAAATAATAAAGTAATACTAAAATTAAATCTTTTATAGTATATAATTTATAAAAATTTTATTTTTTATTATATTTAAAATTATAGTTTAACTTATTTGTGTAGTTTAATTTTCTTATATAAAGTAATTAAAATTTATATAACAGATATTTATAAAGTAATCAAATTTTAATAAAATTGAAATACTATTTGTAATTTAATTATTTTTAAGAAATCTAACATGTTTTTTAATAAAGCAAATTTTTTGGCCTATTATTTTTAGCAAAAATTTAATTAATAATAAATATTTTTATTTTCAATTTGTTACTTTTAAAAAGAAGATTTGAAAGTGAAATCTATTCTTTTTTTTTAATAAATTAATTGAACTGAAATTTAAATTTAATTATAATAATAAATTAAATTGTGACTAATTAAATTTCAATATTAAAAAAGTATATATTATTATTTATTAATAAAATTATGATAGTTATATTTTACTTAAATTAGTTATTTATATTGAAATAAAAATACGATTTAAATTTCTTTATTAAATTTAATATATAATTATATTAACCTCATTTGTTTTTTTAAAGAATTGAATATATTTAAGAACAAATATATTACATTATTATATATAATATATAGATTAAAAATTTTACCTATTGTTATATAAATAAAAATTTTGATTTATATAATTTAATGTAAATTTCATTATAGTTTTATAAATGTAAGCTTTATACGTTTATAACTAAAAGTTTAAATTTTATTCTTATTAATCTAAAAATAATAATAGACTATTCTTTATTAAATAAATAGTAAGAATTTTTATAATTACTATTATAATATAAAATCAGAATTCCAATCCAGAATTAACCTAAAAAATAAATCAAATTTCTTAAAAACTATTATAATCAATTTTTAAATTTATTAGCAATTAATATATAGCATAAATTAATTCTATATATTTCAAATTAATAAATTTATCATTAAAATAATAGATTAAAAAATATATTAATAGTTTAATTTTTTGAAATAAATATAAATTTAAATTTTTAATAAAAATTTTTATATGGTTTCATATTTGTAATTTACTTAAAATAAATAAAAATTAAGATAAAAGTTATGATTTAACAATATAAATAATTTAAAAATAGCTAATATTAAAATATTTTAAGATTTAATATTTTTTTATTAAATAAAATATAACTCAGATTTATTAATTTCCTTTTAATAATCTATATATTTTTAAAATTATAGAAGAAGAAAAAAATGTTTACTATAAGATTTTTATAATATCAATTATTATAAATAAATATTTAGATATTTATTTTAGATTTTTTGATTAAATTATATTTATATAAGAAAATAATTAAATAAAATAAAATTAAAAATAATAAATAAAAAGTGCTATATTTCGAAGTATCGGTGAAAATTATAGTGACCAAAAAATTAAAATAAATAATTGTAAAAATTTTTAATAAAAGATTAACTTTTAAAAATAAAGAAAGAAAATAAACAAAAGTTAATAATTGATTTAAAAATGGATACCATATAACTCGAAAATTGCTAAGTTATTATATATTAAGATTTTTTTGATAAGGGTGATAATTATTAATAAATATAATAATAAAAATAATAATAAAAGTAATAAAAAATTGAATTTATATTTGATAATTAGCAAATTTTTAGGTAAAAATGGAAAGGATTAAACAATTACTTTAATTACTAAAAGTCTGGAAACTTTTAAACTTTTATAAAATTTCCTGGCTAATTCTACCATAGTCCCAATATTACACAAAGTAGTGGTTTTCCTAGATTTAGCAAGTTAAGTTATAAAGGGGAATAAAGGAAAATTGTGGCCTTTATAGATGGAATTTAAAATAACTTTTAGTATTAATAATAAATATAATAATATTAATAATAATTTTAATAAAAATAATAATAAAATGGATTTGAAATAAGGCAGAATTTTTAGTTTTTGGAGAAATATTTGTAGAAATGGCTTGATAATTTTTCGTAGGTTAACTAGGAAATGTTCAGAGATTAGTTTAATGTATTTGATTTTTTGAATATTTATGTTTAGATTTTTGAAATTTATTAGAAAATTGAGGAATAGAAAATTAAATAAATTCATATTACAGAGTTTTATGATAGAAGTTATACTTGAGATTTTTTGATAAATGAATAGAAAGAACTAGTTTTGATTAATTTTGAGTTTGGCTAATTTTATGATTTCAATATAAATTCCTCTTAAAATTCTTATGACAAATTTTTTTCCTATGGAAAAAGTCCTTATATTAATAACTAACAATAAAAAAGTTAGATTGTTTAATAAAAAGCTTAACAAATTCGTAATTTAAATAAAATAAAAATAAATAAAATTGTTTATACAATTAAAAGTTATATTTAATTTTAATTTTTAATAAGCATTTTTTATTTTTATTTTTTAGTAAAAGAATTTATAAATAAGTTAGACTAGTTTAAATTTTACCATTTAAATCATTTTATAAGTTTAGAATAATATCAGTAGTTTTTGGATAAATTAGATTATAGATTAGAATATGGTGCTTTGTGTTTATAGCTGATAAGTATACTATTATAAAAACTTAAAATTTTATATTATTAATTAATACATTAATTTAAATATTTTTTTTTAATTTTTTTGAAGGGTTTAAAAGTAAACTATAAAACTCAATTAGATAAATAGAAACAGGTTAATAAAATTTATAAAAATAATAAAGAATATTTAAATAAAATCAAACTGATTTAATATAAAGAAGAAAGAACTCTTCTGATCGCCTTTATGAATTTTAATAAAATAAGTAAGTTTATAAAAGTAGTAGTTTAAGTGAAATAAGTGAATATAGTTTGAAAAATGGGGAAAATAATGAAAGTATATTAAATATTAGTAAATAAAATTAAAATATAAATAAGTAAAAGGATTGTCAAAAAAAAAACACACCAATTAAATAAAATACACTTTTAGACTATAAATTTAAGGAAAACTATAATTAAAATCTTAAATATTAAAAAGCAAATAATAAAAAGTCCAATAAAAATTCGAGCGAAACTAATTTTTAATAAAAATAAGATAAACAAATCTAAAATAAAAATTGTTCCACTAAATTTTAGAAAAATTAATTACGATAATAGAGAAGAAAATTATAGGAAAAAAAGTTCAAAGAAGAAAAAGAAGAAGACAAAAAAAAAAAAATTATTTCTATAAGAACTAGAAGTTAAAGCAAGAAAAGTGAAGGCATTTCCTAAAAAACAAGAAGTAAATAATAAAATAAATTGGGAGAAATAAGTTAAAATATAGGTATTATGTAGAAATTAGAAAAAAAGTAAAATAAAATTAATGAAGTATTTGAGGTAAGTGTAAATAAAAAAGTTTAAAAAGAATAATAAATTAAATAGATATAGAAAAAATAAGAAGTTGAAAAAAATATTGTTTCGAAAATAAAATAAAAGAGTTAAAAATTTTAGTAGAAATAAGAATAGAAAAAAAAGTAAGTTTTAGAAAATTAGTAAGAAACTAGATAATTAGATGATTTAGGAAATGAGAGTAAGGTTAGTGCAATTGATAAAGATGAAGAAAAAAAAGATGAATTAGTAAATTTGGAAAAAAATACAGATGATTTATAAAAAGATTTAATTAATAAAGAAGAATAAGAAAAATTAATAATTAATAAATTATAAGAACATTAAATTAATTAAAATAAATAGGAAAATTTGTAAAATTAAATTAAAACAAATAATGATAATTTATAATTACTGAAAGAAAAAAATGGGTTTTAAACTTTTTTAAGTGAAAAAAAAGTGAAATTTAACCCAATAAATGAAAATGCAATAAATCCTAAATAATAAAATAATAATATTTTATAATAATATAAGGAATATTAGTAAAAAATCGATTAATAGTATTAAAAATAAAAATTATAAAACAACTGCTTGTAATTTCTTAATACATAGGAAAAATTAGGCAATAACTATTAAAATTTGCAATAAAAAAATTTTAATCAGGTAAATTCATATTGTTTTTTTTTATTTTTTTTATTTTTTATGATTTAATAAATTTTATATTTTAAAATTATTAGCAAGTTCCTTAGTTTACTTAGGTTATTTACTAATAAATACAGAAACAAGCTATATAAAATCAATCAAATTAAGCAAATTTAAATGATTATATGGGTTTTTATGGTTTTAATCCTTTTGTTTAATAGTTGTAAAAACTATAAAATAATAATTAGAATAAAGTTTCTGCTTATCAAAATGTTGGGTTTTAATTAACTCATTAAAATAATTAGTAAAACTATTAAAATTGTGAATAATAAAATAATTTTACTTAAGAATAAAATGATATTAATTAAAACAATAAATTCAATGGTTTTAATATAAACAACGAATTTTTAGAGACCTGTGTAAATAGTGATTAGAGTAATAGAATCAATTAAGATGGTAACAATAATAAATAAGTATAGATTAATGAAATTTAATAATAATAGGCTAAATAATAAATTGATACAATTTCTATATTCGGATCTGCAGAAAAAAAAAATAAATAAAATTAGAGTATAAATTTAGACTAAAATGAGATTTTATAAAATGAGAAATAAAATGTTTTTAAAGAAGAATTAAGCAAAAATTAATAAATATCATAGTAATCATTTTCAAATGAAAATGGAAATTAAAAGTTAGAATCTGGGGAAGTGTCTTCTAAATTAATAGAAAATAGTGTAAATAGTATAAGTTTTGAAAGTTTTGAAAGCTAAAAAAGTTTAGAAAATTAAAAATAAAATAAATAAAAAAAAGCTATAAATGAAGGCGAATAAAACGATTTATCTAATTTAAGTGAATGTGATTAAAAAAAATACTAGGATTTAAGAAAGTAAGTAAATTATTGCTACAAAAACGAGTTGGATGATTAAGGAATAGATATTTGTAAATAAATAGAAAAAATTAAGGGGCTAAATTGTTTTTAAATGAGATAGTTGTATATGAATTTTTCGATGTTTTATGATGTGTTAAAGGACGAAAAAAATATGATGAAATATTTATAATATGCTTTAAAATTTTCAAATATAAAAGAAAAAGCGGAAATAAATCATATAATGGCTTATTACTATGAATAAAAGAGGGAATATAAAAAAAGCTTTTTTTTTTACAGAAAGGCAGTTGACTATTGCCCGTATGAATAAAAATATAAGTAATTATTATTGTTTTTTATTGATATGTGGTAGATGCGTTAGCCAAAGATTTGTGAATTCAGTAAAATGGAAATTATTTAAAAATATTTGGATTTTATTGAAAAAAAAGAGGGTATTAATAAAGCAAAAATTTACTTTAGACTTGCGGAAATGTATGAAGAAATTAAAAAAAGCAGAGAAGAATGTGTCGCTATGTATAATGAGTCTAAGATTTGGGCAATAAAAGAAAATGATTTGGAAATTTTAAAAAAATTGACTTTGATTTATACTAATTTTCCGAAAATTAAATAATATTATGACTTGTAAAAAGGTTCAGATACTATGTAGATTTTGATTTAGGAAATTGCTAAAAAAAAAGAATTAATATAGATATAATAATAAGATAAAGAATTATTATTTGGAAGTATTGAAGAAGATTAATTAGAATATATTTAGGATATTGAAAATTAAATAGAGTAGATTAAAAAAATGATCGAAAAAAAAATAACTAATTAGAAAAAAAAAAAATGAATGTATCACAATAAATTTTATGAATATAATAATTAAGTTTAGATAGCTGTGTTAGTATTTTATTAATTTATATATTTTTCCTAATTTTCAAATTATTTTTAATATTTATATTTTATATTTTAAAATTACTTATATATTTATGTGATATTATTTTAATATATTTTAAAAGTTACTTTTCCATTATTAAATATTACTAAATTCGTAAGGAGTATTTATTTTATATTGTAAGTTTTTTATTGTAAATTACTTAAATACATATTATTTTAAAAAATAAAGAAATTTATGTTTTAATTTAGTAATTAGTATTCACAATTTTGAAAAAGATACAAACTTCGAAATTTATTTATTAATCTTGCTGTATTAATACCATTATTACATTTTTATAATGTTGGACAAATAATATTATAATCTTGAATATATATATACACACATTAAAAAATAATGATATACTCATATAATTATTTTAGAAAGAGTAAATGAACAACTTTCTTTGATTTTGTATTAAATAAATGTATATACATCATAAATGAAATTTAATTTTTCTTTAATAAAACATTGTCATTTTCCTTATTTATTACTTAATAAACTATTTAATTAATTAAGTAAATTATAAAATCCAGAAAAAAAAATATCTTGAGACTGAAGAAATAAAAAAATAAAATAAAAAAATAAAATAAAAATAAATAATATACCATTTATTAATAAATAAAAATAAATAAGCTTTCAAAATACCATGTAATCTAGTGAAAATTTTGACAGGAACCTCGAAGAAAATAATAGAGGAATTTAATAACTAAGTTTAAACGAGAATGGATAAAATGAATAACGAAATGTAAATAACAAAATCTAAAAAATTAAAGAAGTTTCTTAGATTTCTGAAATTAAAAGAGATGTGGAAAAATTGACAATTGATTTTAATTAAAATCATTAGTAAATATTTAAAATTTTATATTTATTTATTTATTTACTTATCTTTGTAATGAAATTATTAAATATTGTTTTTTTTTTTTGTTTATTTTTTTTGTTTCTAAATTTGTGATTTTTATTTGATAAAAAATAAATGTATTTAATATAAATAAATATCATAATTTTTAAATATATAATTTTAGGTTAAAAAATTCAGACATTTAATCATTAGCTTAAATCATCAAAGAGTTAACAAATATCTCTATATTAGAACTTTATTTAAGGTAAAATATTAGAAACATAATGAAATATTATTTTTATAAGCTTTATTTACTTTATATTCATTGTTTTTATTCTGTTTTAGAAATACTAATGTAAATGATGAAAATATTTAATGTATTTTCGAAAGTATTAAAGAATTAATACACATCTCTTAGTTGACAGTTGATTTAAGGTATTTAATTATAAAAAAAATATATTTTAATTTTTATTTAATTTTAGATAGTTAGATCATATTACTGATAAAGGTTTTAACAGTATTTCATAAAACATCAAAAAGTTAAAAAATATCTCCATATTGTCATTTGATTTTAGGTATGCAATAAAAATTATTTTTTTAATGCTATTATAAACAAATTTGAAATTAAATTATAAGAAATACCAAAATAACCGACGAAGGTATTAAAAATTTATCCGAAAGCATTAAAGAGCTAAAAAATGTTTCTGGGTTATCTTTAGATTTAAGGTAAATAATAATATGACTAAATAAATTAATATTTTATATTTATTTAATTATTTGTTTAATTATATAATTTTTTTTTTTAAAATAATAATATTATTAGAGAAACTATTCTAACTGATTAAGGTGTTAACTATATATCTTAAACCATCAAAGAGTTAAAAAATATCACTTAATTGTTACTTCTTTTAAGGTAACTGATTAACATGTTTATTTAATTTTTAATTTAATATCTTTCTTATAATTTATTAAATACTTTAAAGAAAAACCAAGGTAACAGATGAAGGCATTAAAAATGTTTCTTAAATTTTAAAAGATTTTAAAGAAATGTCTAATTTATCACTTGATTTCAGGCAAGCAATTAAAAATGATAATTAATTTTAAAAAATTTCTATACTAATATTTTATTTTTTGAGGCTATTTATAATAAAAAATTTTTAATATATATAATTTAAATAATTTTAGCTAAAATAATGTAACTGATAATGGAGCTAAAGTTATCGCCGAAACTCTGAGTGGGTTGAAAAAATTAAAAAAATTGTCACTAACTTTAAGGTATTTAATTATTAATATCACATTTTAAAGTTGTTTATTAAACCAATTAATTTTTAAATTAAATAATTTTAGAGAAATTGATATATGTGATGAAAGTGTAATAAGTATTTCCTAAAGTATCAAAAATATGAAAAATATTTCAAAATTAATTATTTTATTAAAGTAACGAATTAATATTTGTGAAAAAATATTTAATGATAAAAAATTATATTATATATAGTATTGATTTTTTTATAATTTGATAAAAAAACAAAAATAGCGATACAAAAATCACCGATAGAAGTTTAGAAAGTTTTTCTTAAAATATCAAAGATTTGAAAAATATCTATGTATTAGAAGTTTATTTAAGGTATATTGACTAAAAGAATAAAATATAAAAATATAATTTTTAATTTATGAATGTAATTATTATTTATTTATGTAAATAAAAAATATTAGAAATGTTAAAATTACTGATAATAGTATTAAATGTTTCTCTTAAACCTTAAAAGAGTTGAAAAATATAACCGCAACTATTCTCCTTTTTAAGTATAAAATTTAATTAATAAGTTTATAATTTTTCTTAATATAAAGAATATATTTAGTGCAAATTATTAGAATTAATATTTTTATTTATTAATTTAAAAAATAAAAAAACAGCGAGACAGAAATAAGTGATGAAGGTGCCAATAGTATTTGTTAATCTCTATGTGAACTGAATAAAATTAAGTCATTGTATCTTTATATAAGGTAGGATACTTAAAATATAAATAAATTGAAAGCATATTTTTTATTACATATAAATTTATTAAAAATAATGAAATATTTTATTAGTTTTATTTTATTTATTGTTTTTTTTAATTAAAGTAATAAGTAATAAAATGCAATTTATAATTAAATAAACTAGAATTTAATATATATTAATTGTTAATTTATAAAAATTTTTATAAACTAGTAAAAATGTAAATATGTCATAAGGTGTAGCTCTTTAGATTAGAAGATAATTAAAAGAAAAATTTAAAGGCTGTAATATTATAATTTGAATATGTTTGCTAGTTTTTAAGATAGGTGAAATCTTATCTGTTTCTCCATATAAAAATTTTAAAAAAATTATATCAGAATTATGAAAATTAATTAATAATGTAAAAATATTATATTTAATATTTTAATAATTAAAAAAAAATATTTTTTATAAATTAAGATTTTAGAGTCTAATTTTGGATAATTTTAATATTGGAGGAACAAAACTATTTTTTAACGAGAGAATTAAAATAAATATTTATATTGATAAAATTGATATATTTAAATTATAATTTAAGTTTTCTTTTAAATTTATTATAGTTAAGTATATAATCAATTTTTTTTATATTTTACCTTGTTTTTAAAAAATGAACGTAGTATTATATATGTAATATCCTCTTATATTTTTACGTTTTCATTAAGCTTTTTTATGTTACTATTATATTAAAAATTATTCACTGTGAATATTTTGTTATATATTGAGTTATTAAATAGTCAAATTAAATTATTATATTTATAAAAAACTATTAACTTATATTCTTTATTTTTATATGATAAACAGTTCATAGTTTTTTTTTCTCTAGCTAAAATATTAATTCAATAAAATTTATTAAAATGAGACATTATTATTAATTAAAATATATTATCTAGCAATTTATAAATAATTTATATAATTTTTTTTATATATGGTATTAAATTATTAAAATAAAAAAAGTTCTTGATTAAATTCTTTTTGATTTTTATGTATTGTAGAATTATTTTTGGTTTAGATATGGTGAAGTTTAATATTTTAAATTAACTAAAATATGATGTAAATTTGCATCTATTTCAATATTTATTACATGGTAAATGATTAAATATCAATTAAATATGAAAAAATAATCGTACTGATTTGAATAAATATAAGGGTATTTTATCAATATGCTTTAATATAAATAAAAAAAAAGTTTTTTGATGTATTAAGTATTTTATTTTTGCATATAAATAAAAATTAAATTTTAAAAGAGATTATTAATTAAGAAGGTGAATTTAAAATAAATAAAAAAAAAAATAGGCGTATAATTAAATAAAAAAATAAAAAAAAAAAATTAATAAAAAAAAACAAAAATTAATGACGACAATGGCGACGAAAATAGAAATTGTAAAAGAAGAAGAGTTAATTGAAGAATTAAGAGAAGAATTAAGTCCAAAAATAGAAAAAGTTGAAAAAGAATTGAAAGAACCAGTAAAAGAAACGGAAATAAAAGAGCTATTAATTGGAGGCGGGGCCGGAGCCCTCGCCTATTTGGCCGGATATTGCCACGGTCTAGTTGAAATTGTCGGTAAAGAAAAATTAAAGGAATACGAATTAGGTAATATATATATATTATAATAATAAAATATATATATATTAATATATTAATATATTAATGTGCTTATTTGTTTATTTTTTTTGAGTAAAAATTGATAAATTAGTATTTTATTTATTTTTTTTTTAGTTATTTTTGTTTTAAACTAATTAAGAATTAATATGAAAAATTAATGGGATTTATTTATTTTTTTTGAATTTTTTTTTTAAGATTAGTTTGTTTTTTAAAAATAAAAATTAAGTTTAATTATTTAAATTTTTTATTTTTAGGCTGTTTATCGGCAGGAGCTATTGTGGGACTTTGCTTGCATTATACTGTAAGGTAGGACTAATTTGATATGAGATATTTTTATAATGAGTGGATAAGGAAATGCTATGAAAAGACTAATAAAAAATATTTAGGTTGGTTTACAAGTGGGAGTTTGCTAAGAGAATGTTCCGAAAAATTGATTAAATTAATTGAAGATAATGGGTTAGAAAAAGTAGATAGTAATAAAATATATAATTATCCGATTTTAAATATTTAAAAATATGAAAATTTATTAATAATATTTTATATATTTTTTATTAAAATTAACAATTTAATTTAGATAAAGTACATATGGCTATTAGTGTTTGTGATGGATTAATCCCTAGAAGAAGAATGGTAAGTGAATATAAAGACGGAAAAGAGTTAGGATAAGCCTTGGAATCTACTTGTGGGATTCCTTATTTAATGAATTTTTCATTTTTCAATAAATTTTAAGGAAAAAGGACTTTAGACGGCGGATTTACTGGATAAATTCCCAATAAATATACAGAAAGTTAAAAAATTATGTTAAATATTTTCCCTAAATATGCTACAAGGTTCCCCTTCGTATGGAAACAGCCAAAAAATATATAATATTTGCATATAACAGAAAATAGTGGAGTTAAATTTCCCTTTGATTATTGGATTTGGGATGAAAATTGGGCTGATGAAATGTTTTTGAAAGGAATTTTATCTGCTAAATAAGAATAAGCAAATTTAGAATAATTATTTGGTGTAAATATTGGAGAGAAAAAAGAATAAAAAAACGAAAAAAAATGAGAGAAAAAGGATTAAAATATGCTAAAATAGTTTAAAATAATTTATTATTTATGAGTGTTTTTGTTTTGTTTTAGATAATATTAATTAATTTGTTTATAATTGGGTTTTATATTCTGTTTTAATTAATTTCTTGTGGTGAAAAGAAGTTGTACAGAATAAAATTATTATGATTATGTAATTAGTGTTAGAGAAACTAGAAAAAAACACGTAAATATTAAAATACTTCATTTGATTAAAATAAATACAGTTATGTAAATTTTATTTAAATTAATGAAATGATGACTAAAGTATACTAATTATTTTTCACCTGAAATGATGGAAGATAACAATATAAAAATAATAAATAAAACCTATATTTTGAAGTGAAATAAAAAATTATTTAATATTAATTTTAAAGCAAAATATATTATTAATAATTTATTACAGATTATTATTATATTTTACATATATTCAAGGATTTGTATAAATTTCCTATTTTATAGTATATTACTAAAATTATAAAGTATAAAATAATATAATTATAATTAAATAAATTATTATGTTTAAATATAAGATTAAAAAACTACTTTGGTGATTTAATAATTTTTTATTTGAATATATAATAATTATAATTATTGTTATAATTATGGATTTTAATCTCCATTACTTTTATAAAAAATATTAGTATGTAATTTATAGTATTTTATAGTATAAAAGTAGTATAATTTAAAATAAAACTAATTAAATATTGAGTATTTAAATTACTTTATTTAAATTTATTATAGTTTTATAAAAAAGATTACTGATTTTTTAATATATTTTAATTAAAATTGTTTGTATTTTTTTTTTCAGCAACCTTATTTATATATTTTTGACTTAATAATAAATAATTATGTATATTGAAGATATTTATTAGTGGTAAAGCATGATTTTTAATTTATTTTTTTAGAAATCAATACTAGGGTTGACCTTGGGGTTGGCCCTGGGGTTGACCTTGGTTTTGAGTTATTAATTATACATCTGGTTAATGTTGTGACTAAGTTAGGTAAGTTGAATTTTAATGATTTTAAACAGATTTTTGTGTTTCTGAGCTTTTAATTTTGTTATTATAAAATATTTATTTTTTGAAACTGTTATTGTTTATAATAGCTTAAAAATTGTATTTTTTTTTGTTAAACATTTTTAAAAAGAATTCGTTTGATGACTAGTAATTTTAATAATTTTTTGTAGATGTGTTAAAAACTTCATTATTGCAAGATTGATTTTTTTAATTTTAAAGTTATTAAATTTTTTATTTTCTATCGTTAGATTTGTTAGTTTATTTTATATTTATTTACTTATTCTAATTGATAGTTTAAAAATTAGACATACCCTAAAATAATAAAGAATTTTATAAAGAGAGAGATTGAGATTTATCATCATTTATTAATTTTTTAGCACTTAAATTTATTTTTGAAATTTTTTGCTAGAATTGTTTATTTAAGAAAGATGGTGTTAAATTCAGAGTATAATTATTTTATTGATAATTTTTAGTAATAGGAGTTTTTTGATTATTAAAATTTTATATGTTTAATTAATTTTATAAATTTCTAGATTCTTATTAATTATATATTGTTAAATTTTCTTATTAGTTTGAATTTTGAAATAGGTTGTTATAATTTATAGGTTTTTTAGCAGTTTAAGACCGGTTAGATTTTTGCTACGATTATTATTTTTTAATTCTTAGAGGAGATGAACTATTTTTATCCTAAATTGGTTTGCGATTTTAGGATAATTGATTTGAAATACTTATATTATCTTGTTATTAATCTCTATTTTGATCAGGATTTTAACTATTTTAATTTATACTTTAATCAAGTTCAAAATTATTAAGCTACTATTAAGATTAATTTTATAAGTGGGTAGTAATAATATTTAGACTAAATCTTTTTCGTTATAAATTTAAAAAATTTAATTTTTTATTATCGCTAGTATCTTTACTTTATATGGTTTTAATAGATTAAATTTTAAATTATTCTAAATAATTTTCTGATTTCTTTCTTCTATAAGGGCTCGGACTAGTTTAAAAGTTGTAGCTATTTAAAGGGGAAATTTTTGGGCGGAAATCTTCTGAAATTTCTGTTTTTGGTAAATAAATTTCAGGCTGACTTTTTTGCATATTTTTTTTTTCGGTAAAAAATGTTTAGTATGTTTGATTTTATGTATTTATTATTATATTTTATTTTTACTATCTGTTTATTAAGCTATTTTAGAATTAAAATTTCAAGTTTGATGCATTTGTATTTTGGAGATTTTCTGAGATGTTTAAATCTTGTTTAATTTGGTCAAGTTCTTAAAAATACGCCTTTGATCTGTATTTTTTTTAAGGAGAATAATCATTATCTTTTATATAATTTTTAAATGGCTTTTTTTGCAAAATTAGCCTATCTAAAGATTTATTAAAATCAAATTTATTTAGGATTGGTTCTTTTATTTTATATTTCTCTTTCATTTAGTCTCTTTCTCTTTATTATTCTTCTAATTCTTGGTCTTTTTTTAATTTGGCCAAAAGATCTTTATTATTTTTAGTAAAGTCGAGGTTAACTTAAAATAAATAAATTATAAATAATTTAAAATAGAATGAATAATGATATTAAATTATAATAATTTAAAACTTATTTATACTTTCTTTTTATTTATTAAGAAAGAGTGAAAGTTTAGGGTATTTAGAGTAGTTCATATTCGACCTATCTATTTTGAATTTCAAAGTTTATTATCTTTTTAACAAAGGTGAGTTACTTTTTCTGGATTCTAAATTAAAGTCTTAAGTAAATTATTTTTTAAACTTAGGTTAATTTTTAGTTATATTATTTTATTTTTAGCTTGATGTAGAATTAACGAATTCTGGGGAATCATTTTAATTGACTGCAAAATATTACTGTCTTTTTTCTATATTTTATTGTTGATTTTTATGTTGATCTTCCGTTTCTTGCATTTAAATAATTTTGTTTTTAATAAGATTTTACAAGCTAAAATTTTAAAGCTTATTATCATTGTTTTAATATATATTATCTTTATTTTCAACCTAAAAATTTTATGAATTATTTAAATTTTATATTTATTTATCATTTTAAATATTATCTCGATTTTGTTATTGACTGAGTTTTTAATTTAATTTTATATCATTTTTTTAATTATTTTATAGAGATAGCGATTTATTTTATTTAATAATATTTTAATTTGTAGACATTGATTGATTTTAAATCTAAGAAAATATATTAGTTATATTAGTATTTTTAATTGGATTTTTGTATTTTTTTGTGACTTGAAAGTGATTATATCGGGGGTCATTTAACTTAGGTATATTTTTTTTTTGAATTTGATTTTAATTTTATATATGAATGTAACTGTTTTTTATATTTTAAGGATATTATTTTTCATCTTTTAAGTTATTTTTGTTATTTTATAAGTCATATATTTCTAAAGAGGTGTTTATTTAATGTAATTATCCATTTTATATTTATTAATATTATGAGTCTTCTTACTTTTATAAATTATATTTATCACTTTCTTTTATTAATTTTTATTTTAAAGTATATTCATTTTATGATTATTCTATATTTTCATTGGATATATTTGATTTAATGTTTAAAACTTCTGAATTTTTGTCTTCTCGTAAATATAAACAAGATTGGTTATTAATTTATAATAGGCTATTCGGATTTATTTAATTTATATTTCTGTGAGATAAATATCGTTCAATACTTGTTTTGTTATTATTATCTTATAATTATGATTATGATTAAGTATTTTTTTAAATTTAAATTTTTTAATCAATTGTTTTATTTAAATTAGATGATAAAAAAGATTAATTTTATAAAGATTTAGGCGAAATGACTTCTTTAATTGCGTTTAAATGTTGTTCAATTTATTTTTTATGCATTTGAGGTTAAATTGCTTCCTTTTTTTTGTTATTGATTTTGTTTTATTGGTTTTATATGTCTTTGAAAAGGTTTAAGTTCAAATTATTAGATTTAAAATTGTCTATTTTAGAAAAAACAGTTTTTTTTAAGTTGTTCATATTATTTTAATTTATTTTTTGGTTGCTTTGGGTAGACGATGAATGTGAAATTTGAATTATTTTCCTCTTTAGTATTTTTTCGCTTTTTTTTTGCATCTATTTTTGTTCTTTCGAAAATGTTATTAAATTTTCCTTTAATTTTTTTTAGGCATCTAGGGAATCCTAAATATATTGATTATTATTTTAATGCACTATACTTCGTGTAGAACTCATATTTGAATTAATATTAATTTATTCTGGGTATACTTGATTTGTCTGAAAATTAAGTTAAAAATTAAATTTTAGTAGATTAAATTAATTTATATTCATAAATTTTAAAATACAATAAATTAAAATTAACTAAAAATTATCATATTTTTGTTTTTACATTTATTTAGATAGATGATTAATTGAAAAATTAATTATTTTATTCACCTGTCTATTCTTTTTTTAAAAAAGAGGTATTTCTTATCACCCCTTCTTTGCTTTATATTTTTTTTATTATGTTTAGAGAGTTTTAATGATTTTATTTTCTAATAGTTTATTCTTATTCAATTTTCTATAAATTTTCGACTATGAAAGGTTAATATATTTAAGAATATCTAATTATTTTACTTTCTGCGTTATTTTGATCTATAAATAGATAATACATTTGAATTTTTATAAATATAAAATTAAAATCTATATACAAATTTAATATTTTACAATTTAATTTTTAATTTAATGCTTTTAATAAATATTCCATACAATCTTTTTCTTTTTATATAATATCTTGAAAAAATAAAGGCTAAATTTGAAATAGATAACCACCTTCTTAAGAAGTACAAGTAACTGTAAATTAGTTATTTTCTTATGCTAGTAAAAGTGTTTCTTCACCAAAAAAATCTCCTCTTATTTATTCTTTTATCTATTTATTTTTTAATTATAAAAAAAAAAATTGAAAAAAAAATTAACTTCTTAAATTTTTAAATTCCTTATATTTTAAGTAATTTACTTTAAATTATTTAAATTTCTTTTTTTCTTTGGAATTTGTATTATATAACAAATTTTTTTCAGTTTCTTCTTTAAGTTGTTCCATTTATAGTTTCAAATAGTTTGTTTTATCATGGTCTAAATTCTTAGAGTTTAAATCTTCTATATTTTTAAAGAAAAAATTAATAATATTTAATATTTTATAAATATTAAATGGAATAATTACTAAATAAAATATTATTTTTTCTTAAATTAGCGTATTAAATTTAATAAAATAAATATTTAATAGATAATATATAATTTTTATTTACAATTTATTTTAATTTTTTTTTCGACAGTAAATATTCCTTTTTATACTATATAAAAAGCTTTTTGGGTGAAATCATCTTCTTTTATAACAGTTTAACCTTTATGATAGAATAAGATTTTCGATTTATGAAGGATTTTTTTGATTTAACTTGTTAATAATTTTGAGAAAATTGGTATCGTTTAAAAAAATTCTATATTTTCTTTGAATTCGTCTGTTTTTTCTAATAATTTTTTGAAGTTTTTAGATTGTATGTTTAATTTTTCGTAGATTGTGTTTTGGAATTGGTTTTTGCCTGTTAATTTTTTTTTATGGTTTTGTAAGCTTTTAAGCTTTTTTAGAAATTTTTGTCCTGTTTTTTTTTATGATTACTACTAAATTAATAAATCCATTTTTATTATTTTATTTTGTTGTTGTAATAATTGTTAATTTTTATTTTTTTTATATAAGTAGAAATATTTTATAAATTTTTACTGTGAAATTAGAGATTATTTGTAATTAAATGTATGATGAATTGAATAATTTGTGGTAAGATTATTAATTTTTTAATTTAAAAAATAATCTATTTATTAGAATATGTGAATTGATAATATTTATAAAAGTTATTTTATTTCATAAAATTAAAAAAAATTAAAAATATTAAATAAACCAGACAAATATAAAATCAATAAATAATTATATTGAAATAAAAATTTTAGCTAATTAACTGATAAATTAAATGAATAATTGTCTTAGAAGCTTTTTAAAAAGTTTGGGGTTCAGCTAAGCTAGTATAAGTAAAATTATGCCATCTAATTTCGAAAAAATGATGGCTTATATAAGCAAAGGAGATTTGGAAAAAGTTATATTTTATCATAAGAAAAAGAAAGTTTAATTCAACTAATATGATGAAAATGGAAACAATCCTTTGCATTTAGCTGTAAAATTTTATAATATATTTTATTATAATATTTATTTTTAAATAGATTTTAAAATAACTATAATTTTTATTAAATTAATTTAATTTTATAAACAGTATAAAATGTATTATGGTTAAATTTTTATTTAAAAAATTTATAATATAGGTAGAGTAATAGCAAATTAAAATAGTAGATTATATACTGGAAAATATTTGGACAATAAATAAAGAAGATAAAAATTCTTTGGGAGATACAATTTTAATGATAGCTACTATGAAGGGAAATAAACATCTAGTAAAGTATTTTTAATTAAAAAAGTTTATTTATTTAAAATAAATTTTTTTAAATTTATAAGAAGATATTATAATAAAAATTAATATTTTTAGAAAATTGATATAAGATTATAAGTTGAACGTGAATTGTAAGGAAAATGATGGTTTTACTCCTTTTATGGCTGCTTGTGCGAATGGATATTTGGAAATTGTGTAGTATTTTATTCACGAATCTAATGTTAATTATTCTTTGAAAAATAATGACGGGCAAAATGCTTTACATAGGGCTTCATTTTATGGTTAGATTATGATAATAAGGTAAAATAAAGATAAGATAAAATAAAATAAAATATAAATTAAAATTTATATATGTTTATTATATAATTTAATTTACATAGATATATTTATTTGAAATATTATAATTATCATGAAATTAATTTAAGGTACTTATTGAAGAATACGAAATTAAGTTTATTAGTTAAAGATAAAAGAGGAAATAATTGCTTTCATATGGCGGCTATGCGGATAAATATGAGTTGCCTAAGGTATATGTTAAAAAAATTGACTAGAAATAAGTTCGAAAATGAAGATGACAGTTTAAAATTGATGAAATAATTGTTATAAAAAAAAAATGTAGAAGGTTTTAGTCCAGTTGATTATTTGGTAGAAAATTAAAATTTTTCGTTTATATTGTATATTTAATTTTTTATTTCTTTAATTTTTAAGTTAATTTTACGAATTTTAATCAGGTAAAAGCTTTTAATGTTATTCGAGGCTAAGAAACTGTTACTGAAGAAGAAGTTTTGGCTTATATTTATGATAAAGATTAACCACCTAAATAAGTGATTAAGTAAGTATAATTAGAGGAAATTTAGGATGATATGACAAATTTAATAAGTTAAAGTAAAATATAAGAATAAAATAATAGACTGTATATGTTTAAATTTTAAATTTATAAAATATAAAAAAATTATTTTAAATAAATCAATATTATATATTGATATATTTTTAAGTGTATTAAGTATTTAATTAATCATTATAATTTGATTTTAGGGTCTAAAAATGGAATTAAAAGTAGTTTAAAGAGAATTAGTTAACTTGATAACAATAGTAGTAAAAATTTAAATGATGGGTCGCCTTTATAGTAAGTAAATATGAATGGTTAATATGGACAGGTAATTAAATTTTTAAAATTTTTTTAGTAAGTAAAGGTTATTATATATATATTTAATGATTATTATTTATATATATATATGATATTTATTAGTATATTTATTAATTTTAATAAAGTAATTATTTTTTGGTTTTCTGGTTTTTTTTTTTTTTGGAATTTACATAGTTTTTTATTTTTTTATATTTTATACTTTTTAAGTATTTAAAAGATATAGAATAAGTGAAAATTAATTATTATTATAAATATTTTTTTTTAATATATATTTTTTTGATGTTTTTATGCTATTTATATAAATATTTATGTATTTTTAGGAATTAGACTATGTTTAAAAAGAAGATGGTGGGAGTAAAAATTTTTAGACAGGGTAATTTTAGGCAAAAAATGGTTAGAATTTACAAAATAATTATAATTTAAGTGATGAGGATTTTGAAGATGATTATTAATGAGGAAAGTTAAAAGATTGATGAAAACGAAAAATTGAAAAATAAGGGCAAATTTTTGTTGAAAAAAAATTGGATATTATATATTTATTATTTCAGTTATTTTTATAATTATTTAAAATAATTTAAATTGCAAAATTTTGGATTTTTCCTATATATTTTTGTATTTTTTGCTAAAAATGATTTTCAGAGTAAAAAAAGTGTTTTTTCTTGAAATATTGCTTTTATTATTTTTATTCCTTAAGATTTACAGATTTAAATATGACTAACTAAAAAATTCTAAATTTTGTTTATAATTATAGATTATAAATTACATGAGTTAAATTAAATAATAATTATTAATAATAATTAATTGAAAGAAGGTGGGTTTCGATCATGGTTTTAACTAATTTTTCTTCCAAATTCAGAAATTTTATTAGCCAGTTTAGTATACTAAGAGACATAAATGATATTATTACGAGTATATATATTTATATTTATGACTTTTAATTTCAATAATAATAAAATTAAATTAAGAAATTGAGTTTTTTTTGTTCAGAAAGCTAATTCAATTGAGAGGAACTCATTTTTTGTTGGCTCTTTTTTTTAATTATCTAGAGTTAACGTGGGCAACTTTTTTGATGGTGGGATCTCCTTTGAAAGCTCTTCTTTAATTTCTTAAGAATCTTTAGTTAACTCCTTTTAAGGATTCGTATCTGAAGGTAGGTAATTTTTTGATTCCGTTTCTGTGGGCTTTGGAAATTTAATTTTTGTTGGTAGCGTTTTTGGATTTGGCCATTTTATTTTATTATTTAATTTATTTTATTTAATATTTTGATTATTTTAGTTTTTTTTCTTTGCTTTTTTTGAGATGTTAATTTATTTGTGTTTTTTTAATTAAATTTATTATTTTAATTGGATTAAGTGGATAATTTTGTGTGAAATTGTTAATTAATTTTAGTTAATTTTAATATATCGCATTTTTTAATGTAAAATAAATAAAAGCAAAAAATTTAATAGGGAAAACCTACCCTTGTTGTTTGTTTTACTTTTTCCCTTGTATTTTGTATTTAATACATAATTAAATTATAAAAAAAATTAATTAATATATGTTTGAAAATTATTATAATTTATAAATTTAATTAAAAATTATTAAATTATTTTAAACATTTTCTTTCTTGAATTTAAAAATTTTATATAAATTAAAGATACACATTCTACCATATTTATTAATTTTAATTAAATTAAGGTATTTATTAGGTCTATTATATTTTTAAAATCGTTAAATTTTATTAGTTTTGCAAAAATTTTAAAAAATTATAAAATTATTTCTATTTATTAATAAATGTTTTTTATAATATGAGTTATATCTTTTTACTTAAATAAATAATTAAGATATAAATTTATTATTTTAAATAATATTAATCAAATTTTTAAATTTAAAATTAAATTTAAATAAAATAAAACTATATATTTTATACGAATTTATACAATAAATTTAAATTTACTTTATCTTATTTAACTTTTAATTAAGATTTATTTTTATAATTAGTTCTAGTATAAAAATTTAAATTTAAATTATATTTAAAAATATAGTTAGCTTCATTAATATATTAGTTATTTTTAAATTTTTAAATGGATTTCTAATTTCATAGTGAATTCATCATTTTGTTAATTTACTTATATTTTCTGATTAATTTGAAAATTTTAAATAAATGAAAACACTTAATAATTAATTAAAAACTTAATAATAATAATTTATTAAATATTTTTTTAAAAAACTCAATTAAATATCTATAAAATTTTCAAAATAAGAAAAATAAAAGAAAATAAAAAATTTAGAATTATAAAAAAAAAAAAAATTGAAATGGCTTTTTATTTGGAATCTTAATATTTAGATTTAAAAAAAACTTATTAGAATTTTAGTTATGAGCAAATTTTGCCTGAAAGTTAGTAAAAAGAGTTGGAAAAAGTAAAATTATTAGCAAAAGAATAAGAGGAATAATAAAAAACCGAAATTATTTCTCAAAATACTTATTTATTTGTTTAAGAAAAGGAGTTGTTATAAATAGATATTTTGAATATATGCTATTATTTTAGAATAAAACATTTATCGCACTTGATTTCGAATTAAGAGGAAATAAAAAGTGAAAAAATGGCTTAAAAAATTAAGAAATTTCCTTTTATTAAAATTAAGGATAGAATTTGTTTTATTATATAAAAATATTAGGAACAGCCTGTTCTTTTGGACTCTGTTATGGTAAAAACTTGTTTAATTTTTATTTTTTTAATTAAATATAATAAATTTTAAAAATTAAATACAAAATTTAAAAATATATTTAATTTATAAATGTATTTTAAATATTTTTTAAAATAAATTCATGATTTAATTATTAAAAGGAATCGTTGATTTATCCTATTATGGGAGAAGTAAGACTTTATTTGAAAGAAGTTATGAAGCACTTGGGAAAAGAGGAAATAGTATAAGATTTTCATGATATTTTGGGTATTATTTATTTGCTATGCAAAGTCAGGAATTACAAATATATTAATAAATTTTTCCCTCATGGTAAATTTAAGAATTTAATAAAAATTTGAAAAAAAATAAAAATAATATATTAAATAAATTTATAGTTTATAATTTATATTTTTTAAATTATAGAGGTGAATGACTTAGAACCTGTTTGTTTCTATTTAGCTTCTTAAAGAGAAAAATAATTAGAGGTGAATAATTTAGTTTAAAATTTTTTTATATATATTTTATATGAAATAAATTTTTCTAATTTTTTTAAAAATTTAAAAGATTTGGGAGTCAAAATATGTTTTATTGTTATGGTAGTCAATTATTATTTTAGTACCATTTGATTTGATTACTATTGACAGTTCATTAATTGATAAAGAAATTCCTTAAGAAGAGGGAGAAAGTGAAGGAATTATAGACGCTTTGATAAGACTTTCAAAGTATTATTTAAATACTCCTACTAAAATTAGAGATGTAATTTAAATAAAATAAAAAAAAAAAAAATAATAAAAAAAATTCAATTATTTATGGTTTAAAAATTAAATTAAAAACTTTTATATTTAAGCTAAATTTATTAATTTAATATTTAATTTTAAGGCTTCTAGTTAGTTTTTGTCTAATTTGTTTAGTAGACCTGATATTTAGAAAACGGGTAAATTATATAACTATATGAAATGGGCAACTTAATAAATTGAACACTGTATAAAAGATGATTTTTAAGTTAGTTTTGTAGGTGGTTTGTATTTGTCCATGGTTGAGGTTTTTAAAATAGGGTATTTTTTTTACATTTAAATTTAAATAAAAAATGAAAGTTTTTATAAAATATATTTATTAAAAATTATTAAAAAATATATTTTTATTGTTATTTTATATAAATAGTTAAAGATCCGAATTATTGGAGCAGATTCCTATTTTATTATAATTAATTACTTTGTCGCCTAAGAGAGCCAATTTGGAAAATACTAGTATTAGACATTTGAAATGTAAATTAGCTTAAAGAATTGGAATGGTATATTTGAGACCTAGAGTTGTTGCTTGGAGATATTAAAGGGGATAAAAAAATTTATTAGAAAATATGAAATAGGTAATAAATGAAAATTTTACGCTAAATTATTAAAATAATTATAAAAAAAAATAAAGACAACTAAATTATTTATAAAAAATATTATAATAAAGGTTGGAGTTGAAAGTAAATTAAAGAGTAATGTTTAAAGTGGTTTTAATTTATCTTTATAATAGTAAGATGGTAAAATGCAAGAGGAGAAAAATGAAGCTTAAAAAATGTAAGAGCTTGATGAATAAGACTATTTTGAAGACGTCGATGAAGAATCTTTGGAGAACATAATAGATTTTTTAATTGAAAATTTGAGAGATAAAGACACTGTCGTTAGATGGTCGGCCGGTAAAATTAATTTTTTATATTTTATAGCTAAAAATTTTTTAATTTGTTGATTTGAAATTATAGTAATAAAACAAAATTTATAAACTTTTTAAATTAATTAAAATTTAAAAATTTGAATAAAGCTAAGGGACTAGGAAGAATCACTTCAAGATTGAATAATTAAATGGCTGATGATGTAGTTTAAGCTACTTTAGAGCTTTTTTCTCCTAATGAGACCGAAAACACCTGGCACGGGGGTTGTTTAACCATAGGAGAGTTATCAAGAAGAGGTAAAAAAATAAAAATAATAAAAAGAAATATAGAAAATAAGATTAAATTTTAATAGAAAACAATAAAAAATTACATAAAGTTATGATAAAAATGAAAATAATTTGAAAAATCGGTTTAAATTAAAATAAAACTAAAAAATTTAAAATAATATAAAATAAATTAAATTAATTAAGATAATGCTAAATTTAAGCAATTTAATAAAATCAAATAAATAAAATTAATTAATTAATTTACTGGTAGGTCTTTTATTGCCAAGAAGATTGCCGGACGTTTTTCCTATAATCGACAGAGCTTTACATTTCGACGTAAATTAGGGAAACCACCACGTGGGGGCGAACGTAAGAGACGCAGCTTGTTACATTTCCTGGGCCTTTGCCAGGGCCTACGAACCCGAGGTTCTGAAGCCTTATGTTCAAGAACTCTCTTAAAATTTGCTAATCAGTTGTATTTATGACAGGGAAGTCAACTGTAGAAGGGCTGCTTCTGCCTCTTTTTAGGTATTTTTATTTACTTACTTACTTATTTATTTATTGATTTATTGATTTATTGATTTATTTATGTTTTTAGATTTTAAGATATAATTATAATAAGGTTTAATTTTTTAATATTTAATTGATAAAAATATGGTTAAATTTTTAGTATTTAATTTAATTAATAAGATAATGGTTAAATTTTAGTATTTAATTAATTATATGATTAAATTTTTAATATTAATTATTTAAAATTTTAATATTTTTTTTTTTAATTAATAACATTATATCAATTTTTAATATTTAATTAATAAAATGGTATAATTTTTTAATATTATAAAATGAAGAATGGTTTGTAGCTAGGTTTTTTTTTTAAATTTGGTGTTTTATTTATATTTATTTGTATTATTATTTTATAGGAACATGTTGGAAGATAGGGGACATTTAAACATGGTATTGAAATTTTAACTGAGGCTGATTACTTTACTCTCGGGTTGAGAAATAATGCTTATTTAAATGTTGGAGTTTATGTTTCTTGGTATTAGGAATATTTCTCTCCTTTTGTAGAACATTTGGCTTTCGTTAAATTAAAACGTAAAAAATAATAAAAAAAATTATTTATTAAGATAATAAAACTAATTTTATTTTAAAAAAAATAGATTTGGATATTGAAATAAGAAAGTTAAGTGCCGCCGCCTTAGCTTTGATGACTCCTTTAAATCCTAAATTAGTGGCCTAATAAATTTTGCCTGGTTTAATTGATTTATGTTTCAATGATAATGTCCACATGTATAAATAATAAACTAATAATTAAAATATTTTATATTTTAAATTAGAATTTATCAATGAAATATATTTATATATATGTAAATCAAAAATTTATAAAATATTTTAATTTAATAAAATTTTAATTATTATAAAGACGACACGGAGCTGTTTATGGAATTGGAGAAATTTTGTTGGGTTTGAGCGGATTAAGTGAAAATCATTGTATGTAAGACGAAATGAAAGACAGTGTATTTTTGAAAACTGTGACTAAAAATGAGAGAAAATTGATTTAAGCAGGAGAATATATGACTAAATTTAAAAAAGAATATTAATAAATAAGATATTAAAATAATTTGTAGTTTATAGAGCCCGAGGTCAAAGAATAGATATTGGATATTGTGAATTAAATTGAAAAAAAAAGACTTTTTAGAGGAAAAGGAGGAGAAGTAATGAGAGTTGCTGTTTGTAGACTTATTGAGTGTATTTCAATGAGCGATTTTAAATTAAAATCTACCTAGAAAAAAAGTAAAATATACGATTTTTATAATATAAGTATAAGAATTACTAGATAAATTATGTTTAGGTTATAAATTATATGAATATAAAATTAAAAATAAATGGTATTTTATTTGGCAAAAAATTTTATATTAAAAATTATTTAAAGGATTTTAAGATACTATTGATGAATGTTTAAAAAGTTTTATGGAGACAATTTAAAATGCCGCTACTAAAGCTACTAGAACTTACAGTTAAGTTTATCATAAAGAAGTGAATAAAGACAATTAATTATTTATAAAAAAAATGTTGAAATCCGCTCCAAGTGACCCCAATGTAGCTATTACCAGAGGATATACTGTAATTTAAAAATTATCTTATTATTTAATAAAAATTATAAAATTTTAATGAAAAAAAATAATAAATATCTAGGTTAAATTTTATTTATTAATTTTTAGAGAGGACTAACGAATTTGAGTAAGGAAATTTAAAAGGAATTTTTGGACTAAATATTTGAGGTAATCAGAAAAAATACAAAAATTAAACAAAAAGAGGTAGATGATGCAGATACCAGGAAATATGCAGTATAAGGAATTTAAGCTTTGATTGAAATTAATGGATTAGGGGAAGAAACTTGTATAACTTAGGAAATTTTTAATGAAATGATTTGTAAATTAAATAATAAAATAAATTAAATAATAAAAAAAATAATTAAATTTATTAATTAAACAAACATTTTTTATATATAAATATAAATGTATTTTTTTAGAAATTTAGCTTTAAGTTTTGAATGATTATACAACTGATAGAAGAGGAGATATTGGGAGTATAGTTAGAGAGGCTTCTATGAGCAGCATGTAGGTTTTGGTTGGGGAATTTAGTAAGTAGAAAAAATTGAAAAAAAATAAGATAGAAATTAGTTTGGAATAGATTTATTCTATTATATAAGCTTTATTGTAGTAACTTAGCGAAAAAATTGACAGAGTTAGATTAACAGCTGGGTAAAAAAATAGATAGTCTTTATTTATACTGTTAATTTGATTTTATAGTTTTTAGTTTGAAAATTTATTTTAAATACTATTATTACAACTTTAATTTAATTTTTTTAATTTTAAAATTAATTAAAATTATTATTAGATCTGCTTTATAATATATAATTGAAAATTGTAACGATTAATTGCCAGAATATCCTTAGAAGTAATTGTTGACATAGGTATTTAGTTAGGAAAATATAAAGAAAAGAGTATAGGAAGACCAAGAGAAATTTGATTAAAATTTTGACACTCAAGTTATGTAATTAAAAAAAAAAAATTAAAATTTTTTGATATTTTTGTTTTTTTATATAAATTATTGTTTTTACTTAATTTTTAATTTTTATTTAATTTAAGAAATATGGAATTAGAGTACTTTAATACAAAAAATGAAGATGGAAGCGATTTTGAAAGCAGCAGTTAATTTATTTATTACTGGAATTTGCCCAGTGCTGTTTTCCCTATAGTTGTTCCTCTTTTAAGTTATAAAGAATATTCATATAAAGTTTTTAAAGGTCTTTGTATTTCAGTTGGGGGAATTACTGAATCAGTTATTAAATACTCTAAAATTGCTTTGACTTAGTATATATAAAAAGCAGGGTAAAATTATAAAAATAAATTAATAAAATAATAAAATTATAATATTATAAGCACACTTATAGAAAAATATGATGCTCTAATTATATTATATTTATTTAAAATTTAAAAAATTAAAAAAATTTATTTATAGAATTTTTTTAAGTATTAAATTATTATTTTAATTTTATTTTTTAAAGTAAATCTGAAAATAAAGACGAGATTTTCACTATGTTGTTTGAAAACTCTTTATAAATTTTAAATGACTATTCTAAAGATGAGAGAGTAATTGTGCCTTTATTTAATACTTTGGATTTTATTATGGAAAACAATGAAATTTCATCGTAAAATTTATAAAAATATTATAATTAAATTTTATTATAAATATAAATAATTATTTTAAAAAAATAATTTTATAAGATATTTTAATTGAAGTAGATTATTAATTTATATTTTAAATTTATTTTGTTTATTAGATGGGATAAGTCTATTAAATATTCTGAATAATTATTGGAAAAAATAATATAGGAGACATAAAAGACAAAATCTATTCATAAATTGTCAGCTTCTGGTAAAAATTTATATCAATTTTTTTTTTCAAATAAAATATATTTAAGTAATTTTTAAAAATGAACTAATTTTAATTTGCAAATATTAAAAATTTAACTTTTATAGTCGGGCTTATTGTTGGGTTAGTTTAGTTGAATAATAAAAATATTTAAAATAAATTGTACAATCTCGTTCATGATTATTTAGTGCATAAGTAAAGAATATTTAATTTAAAATTAGAAAATTTAAAATTTAAAAATTAATGATTTTATTATTTTTTAGGTTCCCAAAAGTTAGAAAACTTATGTTTGATAAATTTTACATATTTTTAATGAGCAGCGGCGAAGATTTCTTTACTGAGGAAAAAAATGATGAAATTATTGAATTTTTAGCTTGTATTGACTTTTTGGATGAAAGGTTTAATCCATCCGAAGTTACAGAACAGTATTTTAAATTATTAGGAATTGAATAAAATAAATTGATTTGAAAAAAATTGAATAAAATTAAAGTTGTAAAAAATTGAATAATTTTAAATAAAATTAAAAAAAGATATTTATTACTAGTTATTTTTTTATATAGTTTATTATTTATTTAATATAAATAATAATTAATTGATTAGTTAAATTACTTATATGTGGATATAGGTTATATTATTTTACTTTATTTATGATTGGTTCAAATGTTTAAATTTAATAATATTTTTTTCGTTCTAATAATATTTTCTGACAAGTTAATAACTAGAAAGAATATCTACACTTTTTATTATTAAATAATAGTTTAATTTAGTTGAATTTAATTTAATTTACTTTTATTAGTTTTTATTTGGTATTATTATAATAAAAATAAAAAGAAACTATTTAGAAATAGAATAATAAAAATTAAGAAATAGAAAATAAAAATATATAAAAAATAAAAAATTTGTTCTTTAAAGAAAAAAGAGGGGCAAGTTAACATCTAGCGCATAACAATACAAAAGAAATTTTAAATTTTAAAGAAAATAAGTAAATTGATTAAAATTTAGAAAATAAATAAAAGCAATTTTTATTAAAATTTTTTAGAAAACTTTAAGTAATATATAAAAATAGAAATTAGTTTAATTATGAAGAAAATGAAGAAAATTTTACAATAAAAATCACCTTCAGAAATTAATTAAAAGTCTCAAAATAACGAAAATTTGAACAGTATAACAGGAGAAGAAATTTCGCACTAGAAGTAAATTCCAGTGGAAGAGCGGAATTTAGACAAATTTTTGGCGAAATTTGCAGAAAAAGAGGAAAAAGGACAAAAAATTTCTAAAAAAGAATATTTGGAGCTTTTAGAGGAAATTTTTTAAGAGTACGAAGAACAATATATAGACGAAAATTTACAGGAACATTATTTTGACCTAATTGTTTAAAATTAAGAAAAAGATGAAAACTAAGAAAATTAAGAAATTCAAGAAATTTAAGAAAATTAATAAAATTAAGAAAACTAAGAAATTAGTTATTAAGGCCTGGTTTTTATTATTAAGCAGATTATTTTTAACGATTAAGGGGAAAATAATTTGGAAAATCGAGTTTCTTAGTTTTCGGACAGTTAATAGTATAATATTGGTATTAATAATACAAATGATAAAAATAATAATAATGATAATAAAAATAATTATAATGATAGTGAGAATTACAATTACAATTAGGAAGGAGATTTAATTTAAAATGAAAATGAAGAGGAATTCGAGTATTATGACGAGGATTAGAATAAGATTAATCCTTTTTAGGTAGACTAGGAAATATAGGTAAAAATTTAAGCTAAAAAATAAAATTTAAAAAAATAATAAAGTTTTATAATTATTTAAGGATTTTTTTTTATTTTAAGGTGTATTTTTATTTTTAATTGAATAAATAAATAAAATGGCTAATTTTTTTTATTTTTTATTTTATATTTAGGAGGGGATTGATTTTCCTGTAAGTTTGGTGAATTAGTAGAGTTTAGAGGGGTTTATGGCTATTATGGAAAATTTGGCTGAGCTTTAGATGATTTTCAAATCTGATTTTAAAGAAATTTGTTCGTTTTATTCTTTGGAAGAATTATATAAGTTTATAGAAGGGGATTATGATTTCAGTGAAGAAGAAGAATAATAATTTAAAGGAGAAGAAGAGTAAAAATTTGCTATTAATAGATTATTTGGGTATTTAGATGCCTTGGAAAACCAGTTGGTAAGAGAAAAAGATGGAGATAATTAATAGAATTAAGAAGGATAAAATTAAATTTAAAATTAAAATTAAGAGAATATAATAGAAGGTAGTTAAATTGAAAATAGTTAAATTTAATAACAATAATTTTGTCCTGTTTAGAAAAGTTTTTAGTTGAAAAACGAATTGCTTGAGTAATATAATGAGTAAATTTAGGAAATTATAGACTAAATGAACAAAGTTTTGGGGAAAAAGTTGGAGTCGATTGGTGAAAGCTAATTTTTATAAAATTTTGCATAAATTATGCTGGAAAATTTAAATTAACTGGATAGTGTTATAGTAGATTTAGACCGAAATTTGAAAGGATAAAAAAGAGATGGAAAAGATTTATAAATGGAAATGGAATATGTAAGGGGTCAATTACATGAAGCATAAAAAAATTTACGAAGAAAGGATGAAATTATAGAATAAGTTGAAAAAGATTATTAAAGATTTTAGCAACAAGTTTTAGTGAAACAGGAATAATTATAAAATTAGCAGAAAATTAACTAGGATTTAATGCAGCAACAAATGGACTAAAAGTAGTTAAATTTAGAAATTTAGCTTAAAAATTAGGAAATCGAGGGAAAAAATAAGGAAATTTATGAAATTTTGAGGGAAAAAGAGGAAATTTAGTAAAAATATCAGAGATTACAAGGAGGGGTTAAAGAAATTGAAGGGGAAAATATGAAATTACGAGAAAAAAGCGAGAGAATTTTGAAGGGAATGGAGGAATTAATGGGGCAGAAATTGGGCGACGACGGGCTAGATAATGAAGAATAAATAATGGAAATTTTGAAACAACAATAAGAGTAATAATAATAGTTGCAGCAGTTGTAAGTGGGGGAAAATTCGAGCGAAAATTCTAATTTGGGGCAGTTGTAAGTTTTTGGAGGGAAGGAGAAGATTTAAGAGCAAATTCGGTTGTTGTTGGAAGATAATAGAGATTTTTAGAGGATGTTGGACTAGAAAAAGGAAGAAAATTATGCTTTGAAGCAGGAAATGGACGAAAATGAAGGGAATTATGTGAGAAAAATTGAATTTTTGGAGAAGGAAATTGCGGTTTATAAGGAGGAAAATTAGAAGGTGAATGAAAAATTGAGGGAGTTAAAGGAATTGTAAAAGAAAAATTATTTTAATTATTATTAGAATAATGTT
Organism: Pseudocohnilembus persalinus; assembly: GCA_001447515.1. Lineage (NCBI taxonomy): Eukaryota > Ciliophora > Oligohymenophorea > Philasterida > Pseudocohnilembidae > Pseudocohnilembus > Pseudocohnilembus persalinus. Next base: position 53,508 of record LDAU01000107.1, read on the forward strand.
TTTATTGGTTTATTTTTTATTGAATTTTTAAATTTATGTTTGTTTTAGATACGAAGGAAAGGAAGGTAAAAAGTTAGGGGAAGAGTTTTTTAATAGCTAATTAAGGTAAAGTGAAATTTAGTTTGAAAATTTGAATGGACTTCGAAAATAGAGTAGATAATGATATAATTAGAATAATAATCTAAAAATATTAATTTAATTAAAATTTTTAATTTAAAGGCAAAGAAAATGTTTAGCAAGAGTTTTAATTGGCTAACCAGATAAATTAGAGTCAAATAAACGAGTTTGGTGGGGGGTTTGAAGCTAAAAATTTATTAGAAAATAGTAAATTAAGTGGAGTTGATAAAAGCAGCATTGATTTTGGATATAACAGTATATTTTTACTTATTTATTTTTATTTTTATTTAAAATTTTAAAAAATAAATAAATTTATAATAGCTGAAATTTAGTAGCTTAATTTGGCGCAGTAGAGTTATATAAACAATAATAACTAATAAAATTCTGGACTAGATTAATTAGAAATCATTAATAATTTGGAGAAGTAAAAATAAGAACTTTTAAAAAGCAAAGAAAAAAAAACAAGTGGAGAAGAAAACGAATAAGGAGAGAATGATATGTAAGTGTAAATTGTGGAAGATAAAGAAATGAATTAAAATTTTGAAGATTTATAAGAAAATTAATAGCCAAATTTTACTTAAAATAAAAGGGAGAAATCTTACAGTAGTAGCATAATTGAAGACCTAAGTTTTTTGTAAAGATAGTAAAAGAAGTTTAGTTATTAAGAAAACTAAAATTAAAATTAAATTTAAAATTCGAACTAAAATTAAAATTAAGATAATTAAAAGAATAGAAATTTTTTGAACGTGCCTGGTTAAAATTAATTAAATTATAAAAGTGAAATTAGATAAGTTGGAAGCTTTGATTCTGGAATTAATAATAATAAAATTTACAGTGTTTTAAATAGTAATAATAAGCGTAAAAATAGTGAGCAGGTAAAGAATTTGAAGAAGATGAATTTGGATAAAAGAGGACTTTTGAGGTTTTAGACTGTAATAGAAAAAAAAAAGTCTAATAAAGGTAGTTATAGATTTTATAAAATTGTAATTAAAAAAAAAACAATTTAATATTTAATTTAATTTCATAAATTAAAGGAGGGGAAATTAAACCATTGGATGAAGATAAACTGGAAAAATTGTAAAAAATTGTTGAAAAATAAAAGACAATGCAAGTAAATAATAGAGATTTAGAGTAGATATTTAAGGAAATTAAGGAAGAAGAGAACCAAAAAAAACAATTGCCAAAAAGTAAACAATTATTTTAATTTTTAATTTACTATTAAAATTGATTTAAATTAGATTAAATTATTTTCTATAATTTAAAGGTAAAACAGTTATGTTTTAAACTGAAATAGGTTTTAGTTCAAAATAGGATAATAATTTATTTGATAAAAAAACTAAATCATAGTTAAAATCGAATCCATTAAGTGGGAAATTTGGTAAAATTAATTTTTAAGCATAAAGTAAAGAGGAAAAAAAATAGAATTTAGAAAAGATTTTGAAGAAATAGGTTAAAAAATATCAATACTTAGACAAAAAAGATTATTATTATTTAAAAAATAACTTAGGTTTTTAAAAACTATGTTATAAATTGGGGACAGACTACAAACCTTTATTTTCTGACAGGTTATAATAATTTTTTAATAAATATACTAATAATAGTTTAATAATTTAAAAGTTAAGAATATTAAGTTTTAATATTATTTTTATTTATTACTTTAATTTTTAAAAGAGGGTATGTTTTTGACCCGTATTAGAAATAGACGAAAAAAAGTGAATGTGTGATTTTAATAAATTCAAGGGAGATTTTTTTTATTCACCATAAATATTTGAAATTACAGGAAAAATTGCCTAGAATTAGTATGAGGACAGTGGCGGGAGTTATTTTTAACGATTTTTGTTCCAGTTTGACGATTTTAAAAGTGATAAAAAGCGATTCGAAAAACGAATTTGACTATTATTTTTTAGAAAATTTTAAAAGATATGAAATGATTTCATTTTTGGCCACTATTTATAAAAAATCGCAGAAAATGCAGTTACCGATTATGCAGGGGAAATTCGAATAAGTGAGGGAAATTTTGGGCAAAGGACACGTTAAAGTGAGATAAAATAGGGGAAAAATAGTAATTTTTCAAGATTTTTAGCGAAAATTTTAAAAATTAATTTAAAATTTGTTTTTTATAATTTTTATTTATTTTTAATGTATATTAAATATTTTATTAGATATTTATAATGTATTTTTAGAAAATTAATTTAAAATAAATTTGATTTTTAATTTTAATTTTTACATTAACTTTTACAATAATTTTTATGTATATTATGAAGTATCATATTAAATATTTATTAATGAATTTTTAGAAAATTAATTTGAAATTTGTTTTTTAATTTTAATTTTATAAATATTAAATATTTTATTGAAAATTATTTATGAATTTTATTTTTTAAAACTTTTTAGCTTAGAGAACAGATTTGCGCTAATAGTTGTTTTAACACGAGTAAGAATTTGGGATTTTTACAACTGAAGCAGGACTCTTTTTTTAGAAGTAATAAATGGGTGGACGTTTTTGTTGTGCTAAATGAATAAGGGTTTGTTTGTTATAGATGTGGAGAGAACGAGTAATATATTTTTCCCATTAACAGTAAGAGTTATTTGTGCAAAAATTTGATAATTATGAAGAATTGTAAGGCTTTTTCGTTTTTGGTTAGTGATGATTTGAAGCAGAAAAAATAATTGTATAATGTTGATTAAAGTTAAAATAATCAAAAGAAATTTAATTTGGATTTTAATACTAATGAAAATAAAAATTTGGGAAAAATTGAGGAAAATTAAGAGGAGGAAGATGAAAGTTCAGGGGAAGATTAAAGTTAAAGTTAAAATAAGAATGAAAGTGAAAGTGAAAATGAAAATTAGAGAGAAAAAAGCACAAATTGTACTTTGAAAACTGGGGACAGTAATGATTTAAAGGGAGTTATTTTTTCAGCTTATTCGTAGTGTAATTTGGATTTTGTGACTAGAATAATAGAGAAATTTTTGGATTCTAGAATGAATTTAGAGTAGAATTTGTTGAATCATGAAATTAAAAGAATAAGTAATGTGGAGTGTAATTTAAATTATGTTTGAACGATTTTCATTGATATTAAAATGTTATTTTTACTTTTTGTTGTATATAAATTTAGGGAAATTATATAAAATTAAATATGTTTAAAAATTTAGAATTTTTATATATGAAAAGTTTTTTTACCGTTGCCTTATACTAAATATATAATATAATTACTTTATATTTATTATAAATAAATTTATAAAGCTATACTTATTTAATATAAAATATAAAACTACGAATTATTTTTTTAAATAAAAAAGGTAAAGGTTTATAAATTGATATTGCTATTATCATTTCTATTAATACTACTTTTAATAATAATTATAATCAATGGCAGTTTTACTTTTTAAATAAATTAATTAATCAAAAACTGCATTTATTACTATAGAAGTTCAATATTAGAAATTAACAAATGAATTATTATTACTATATTGAATTGGAATGCTTTAATTATTGTATTATTTTATTATTATTATTGTTATTATTGTTATTATTGTTATTTTTATATTTATTTTTATAATTTAAATTTAAGTTTAATCATAAAGACTATTCTTCGGCGCCGTTTCCAGACAAGAAGAAAACGTAGAAAATAATTAAAATAATGACTCCAAAAGCGACAGCTCCAATTGCAGCGCTGTTATTTCCGTCGCCCTCAACTTGACCGGGCAAAGGTTCGGTTCCTTCTTTTATATATCCAATTTAAAGAGTTTTTAATTTTTTAATGGCTTCATCTGAGTGTCCAGCGTCTCTAAAAGGCTTAGAAACGTCTTTTCCTCCTCTACTGGAAATTACAATAGGTCCTCCTGTTATTTAAATAATAAATTAATATTTTTTTTATTTAAAAATTTAGATGTGTTGTTGTTTTAGAAATTAGTTTTTATTTAAAAATTTTTTGATATGATTAGTTGAAAGTAAAAAGAATTTCAAAATATTTTCTGATTTTTTTATTTTTCTAAGCTAATTTTTAACTTTACTCATATATTTCCCGAAAAATTAAATAAAATAATAACTAATTGTATAAATTAAAAATCAGGCTAATTAAACCTTAGATTTTAAAAAAAATTATTCGAAATTATATGGTAAAATATTTAACAATAAAGCAATTTAAGTTTTTTCGTTAATATAAAGAATTATAGTAATTTTTTATTATATAAATTTAAGTAACCCAAAAAATAAACAATAATCAATAAAAAATTATAAACTTTATGAATTCTTTTAAAATAAAGCAAATATGTGTTGAATGTATGATTTTATATATTTTTAAATAGAATACTTAAAATTTATTTTTTTAACATACTACCAAAATTATAAAAATATAACATTAATTTACAAAAGTACGAAAATAAAATCGTGATTTTTAAAGTTTAAGCAATTGCGTTAAATTATTGAATGTAAAATAAAGAAAATGATATTTAATTTTGCCTAAAAACTAGATAATGATTACAGAATATATTTTATAATAGTAGTAGAATAAAAGTTTTTAATTATAAAGAATTGTAATAGTTTATAATAATAATATAACAAAAATAATTACCAGGGTGATCATCTAAATAATCTTAAACTTAATAGACTAAGCCATCAACTACAATCCAGCAGTCTTCGGATGTATTATGTTTGGAAACTTCTTCCCAAGTGATTTCTTTAAGTTGTTTATTTTCGGCCATTTTAGAATTTTATTATTATTTTTTTTTTTCTATATTTTTTTATTTTTAATTTTTTTTTTTGTGAAATTATTATTTTTATTAATTTTATTATTTTATTTAAGAAGGAATAATTTGAAGGTTTTAACAAATTTCGATTTTTATTATATTTGGATGTAATTGAAGTGAAATTATTTGATTTTTTAAGTCACTGAGAGATAAATACGTATAATATTGTAATTTTATAATAAATTTGTTTTTTTTGAATTAGAAAAGAGAATTAGTATATAGAGATTTTAATTTTATTAGTTTTGGATTATTTTTCATGATAAGAAGAAAATAAAATTAGAATTATTTAGTTGAAAAAGAATTGACATCAAAATTAGATAATAATTATCATATAATTTAAAATGATATATTTTTAAAAATATTTATTTTTTAGACTTTTGATAAATATATTTTTTTATTTTTGAATGATATTTTATATAACTTATTTATTTGCAGTGTTATTATAATGTTAAATAAAATTTTTAATTCAATAATTACTTATATTACTTTACTATCATACGTCTTATAAAATATTAAACTCTTATACTTATAATTTTGTAATATTCACAATTAAATTTAATTAAAATTGTATATTTTATTGTTTAAAAATAAAAACAAATAACATAATTATAAAATAAAAACAATAATACGACCAATTATCATGCATAAAATAAATATTTCTAAGCTTAAAAATTGTGTGTAAAAATTTTAAAATTTTTAAACAAGATTGAACACATTTAGTTTTTGCAGTGATTAGAAAAATATTTTTAAGGGAACTGAGGATGTTTTTAATAATATTTATATAGATGAAAAATAATTTAACGGTTTGGATTAGAATCACTTTTAATCAATGTTAAAACAAACAATAAATTACTATGAATAGGTGAGAAAAAAAAAAAATTTTTTTTAGTATTTTATAAAAAAAAGTATTAAAAAATATCAAAAATTATATAGAATTTATTCGTTTTGCAAATTTATTTATATGTTTATAATTATTAAATATATTATTAGAGAGATAAAAAGGCAATTTGGGTTAAAATTGATAGTTAAAATCTTAAATTCGCATCAACTGTGCATGAATTAGGGCTTGAAATACATCATGGAAATAAAGGTTATATAAATTTTTATAAGTGGCTCGATAAGAGTTAAGAAAATAAAATTCCAGGTTATTGTACTCATTATATAGGATGTGGGTCCATTGTTATAAATAATAGAAATGTAAATAAAACTAAAAATAACAAAAAATAGCTATATAAAAAATGTTTTTAATTTTTTATTTTTACAAAAAATAAATTAAAAAAATTATATTTTTTAAGTTTAATTTGATTCAAATTTTTAAATTGACTTTTAGGAAGTTTTAGTTGTTTTAGAAAATTTTGGGTTCCGCAAAGATTTGTGGGGAGTTCCTGGGGGATTGTGTGATGAAAACGAAATAATTCATGACTGTGCTATTAGAGAATTAAAAGAAGAAACTGGTAAATTTATAAAAATAATAAAAAATTTTTAAATAAGTAATTATATTTATTAAAAAATTAATATACAATTTAATTAATTGGAAAACCAATATATTTTATTTATACAGGTTTAGATGCCGAATTTTCTGATTTATTATTTATAAGAGAAGTTTTGCCTTCTAAATTTAACAGAGCGGATATTTATTTTGGATTTTTATTAAAATTAAAAGATGAAAATTAAGAAATTATATTGGATACTTAAGAATTGCAGTGTTATAAATGGTTACCTTTAGAGAAAATACCTGAGTTTATAGAGAATTCTAATATAGTAGCTACTTAAATTGATGTTTTAAATCAAGTAAATATTGCAAAATACAAATATTTTATATAAATTTATTAATTCTTCTTATTAGTGATTTTTAAAAATATAATTTATTCTTATTTAGGTCTATTCTTTATATTAAAATAATTATAAATTTTACGAAAATAAACTGTATTAAGAGTAATAGGGAAAATTAAATTTTAGATAGAAATCTCATAGGTATAGCTTATATAACCCGATATATTATAACAATAGTAAAACCAGTTTTTTAAATAAAAAAGATTGATTAAAAAATAAAAAATATAAAAATAGCAGTTTGTATTTCTGTCAAATTTTATGTACTTTTATTGGAAATTTTAAATAATTAAATTATAAATATTTATATTAATTATATTATATTTTATATATATTCGTATATATATTGTATAAAGAGTTTATAACTTATGTTAATAAGAAAATAATATTAATAAAATTATATCTAATTTTAACATTTATAAATATTATCATAATATTTTTTTTATAAAAATTAATATTTTATTTTAATTTTTTGCTCACATATCACTTTCTAATTTTTATTTTAAAATTTTGAATTTATGCAATTTTTTTCTTCTTTAGAAATATTCCTATATATTGTATTATTGCTCTTATTCAGCTTCTTCATCTTCTAGGCTGTGGATTTATTATTCCAAAAAGGAAAGAATATTTGTTTTTTAAAATCTTTCTTTAATTGACTGACAATTTCTTTAATTTTTTAAAAAATAAGTTTAAGAATTATTTAATATACATAAAAAAAATTAAAAAAAGAGTATGTAAATTTTTAAAAATACTGGAAAGTTTTTAAGAGTTCCCCTTTTTTTATATCACAGTACTGGGCTAGTTGGTATATATTTTCTCTTTTTTAAAGAATTTCTTGGTATTAATCAATCATTGTTTAACTGTATACCTAATTAGCTTACATTAATTAAAGAACAAAATCGACAAGATTTTTATATTCATCTGTTTTTATTAAGTATTCATCAAAATTATGATAATTATTTGAGCTCATTCTTCTCTTGAAAAAATAATATTAAAATATAAATTATTAAAATAATTAATTAAATCATATTCTTTACCCAGTCATCCGGTCCTAACCCTTTAAATATTCTTCCTAAATCACATTATAATAGCTAAATATATAAAAAAATAGTTTAATATAATATTATTTTTATGAATTATAAAAATTAATATTTAAATATATATGTTTATAAATGGATAATAAATAATATTTAATGATCTAAATATAACTGTAAATTACTGATTGATATTACTGATCTTCACAACAAATATTTTTTATATTATCCATTTCTTAACTGATTGGATCGTTTTTGGGAGGATCATTTTGGAAAATTTCTTTGATTTTAGTGAATAAATTTTTTAAATTGGAAGATTACTGGTTCCAAGGGTAAAAAGTACTGTAAATGATTTCCCAGGTATTGGTGTCCACGAATTTATGCGATTATTTGTTTAAAAGGTAAATTCTGGGCTTTTTATAAAAAATTATAAAAATTGTTAATATTTTAATGTTTCTACATACTTTATTTATATTTAATTAGATTTATTGGTGATTATATTATAATTCTTATTAATACTTTAACTTCGGGAAAAGTATAGAAAATGACTAATCTAACAATTTATTTATTAATTTCGACTACAAATTCGTCTCTATCTGCGCCACCTATTACGTCACTGGAAAGAGATTGATTTACCATGAAATTTTAGGCTAATTCGCTTAATTGTTTTTGTTTAATATGGTTTAGTTAGGAAATTTTTTGGGCGTTTTCTGCTTAATATTGTTCTTAGATTTTACTTATTTAGAACTATTAAACTTTACTTTGATATAAGTTAATTTAATTTTATTGTTATTATCTTATAACTTCTGGGTTATTGTTTTGAGAAGAATATTTGTTTTGTTAGTGCATAATTTTATTGTTTTTAATTGTTATTTTTTTTTAAGATATTTAAGGGTATGTGTTTAGAATAGATTGTTTTTTGTTGTTTTTTTGAGTTTTTTTGTGAATTTAATAGTGTTTTTTTTTTAATTGTTTCTATAAGTGAGTTATTTCAGGTTGTTTATTAAGAATTATTATTAATATAATTTCTATTTATATGGATTATAGGTACTAATAAAATTCTGTACTAATAATTTCTATTACTTAATATTTTTTAATAAACTTTTTTAAATTATATTTTAATTTATTTAATGTATGACAATAATTGATGTATTAAATGTAAATTAATGGAGTTTTTATTTCTTATTTTTAAATTTAAATTTTAAATTTTATTACAATTAATAAGTTTTATTAATTATTTTAAATAAATAATATCATAAATAAAATTAAATAATTTAAATAAATTAATTAAATATGAATATGAAAATCAAAATATAATATAATTTATTAATATTAAAATAATTTGAAAAGGTTTCAAATATTTTTAAAGGACCTGGGTATAATTTTCAACTTTTTAAATCATTTAGCAGTTTACCATCCATCATCAGCAGGCTAAAAATGTTTAAAATTTATTATAAATATAATTTTTTTAAAAATATAAAAAATATTTATACTTTTTCTTAAGTTTTAGGTTTTTATTGTTATTAAGTATTTTATCCTTTGTTGGATCTGGTGAAACCTTAGTCTTTGTTATCATTTTATTATTTTCCAGAATTAGATCCTCCTTTTAAAAGATAAAAATATATTATTTAAATAAATATAAAGTTCAGCAAATTGTTTAAATTTATTTGTTTGAATATTCAAATAATTTAAATTTCATAAATAAATATTATATTATAGATTTAAATTTATATAATTAAATATAGTTATAAAATATTATATTATGTTACCTTTGTGGAATCCTCTTTTTTAATAAGAAGGTCTTTCAGAATCATCTCCGGATTTTTATTCATTGTTATTGCTGTATTTGTTTTAGTAAGGTTTTTTATAGTGAGTTTATTCTTAACCTTCTTTTCTTTATTCGTAAGTGGGTCTAGGTTTTTATTCGAAAGTTTTTCCTTCGTGGTTTTCGGTTCTTCTGGGTCTTTCTTACTATTATTATTCTTATTTATCTTCTTCTTAATTTTAAGGTTTTTCTCCTTCGGTTTCATTTTCTGTTGGGAATTGAAATAATATATTAGATTAGTTTTTAATAAAATGAAAAAAATGATAAAATGATAAAATGTAATTGTTATTTTTAATATTATATATTATTTTTTTTTAATTATTAATTTTTATTTTTTACCTCTTTTGTTATAAGTTCTTCCTTAAGGTCTGGATCCTTATTAAGTGTTATAACTATTAAAATTTTTATTATATCTAGGTTTATTGATAATTTTTCCTCCGGCTCCGATTTGGTTCCATTCATTATTATCTTTTCTGATTTTGTTAGAAAGTCTAATAAAGAATTTTCTTCCATTGATAGGCTGATTATAAAATTAGGAATTAATATATATTATTTTAAAAGAAAAATAATGTTTAATAAATTGAAATTATTAGATGTTAATTTTTTATTTTATTTACTCTAGGGGCAACTTTGGCGAAATGGATTCCATCTTAAGGATTATCGAATTCTAAAGTGAACATTCCAGGTCTGTCTTCTTTGTAAATTCTGGAAATATTTACATCTTTGAAATTATTTTTAATATCTTCAATATTGGCGTTAAAATCAACTTTATGAATGTTAATGGCAACTTTTTTTCCGCTTTATTTTTTAATTTCATCAATAATTTGGGCTTCTGTTGATAAAAAAAATTAAATTATTAAGATTTTTTTGTAATAAAACTGAATAATGTATGTTCAAATTTTAAAATGTTTAAAAATTAAATTGATTTTTATAAAATAAAATATATATTTAATATTTAAAAATATTAATATAATTTATATAATATTAGTTTTGCAGTTTAGGTAATTACTTTATTCGTATAAGCTTAATCTTTTTTCTTAATTTTATTAATAGGGTTTTTTTTCTTATTAATCTTATTAAGTTTCTTCAGTTTATTCTTCGGTTTAAGCTTTAGGTTCTTCTTTTTATTGTTCTTATTAAACATGTTATTATTCATGTTAGACTTCTTCTTCATCATCTGAAGATAAATTTTCCCATTTTTTTTCCACTAATTAAAAAAAAGTTTTAAAAATTTTAAAAATTATTAGATTTAGAAAAATTATAATTAAAAAAAAATGACGCCTTTTTTTCAATTTAAAAGGTATATAAAAAGATTTAATATTCAATTTTAGTTTATTATTAAATTTTTGAATGACTAGGGACGTTTTTATTAAATTTTAAAGTAATTATATTTTAGTTATGTGTTTAAAATATTTGGATTTTTACTTTTTGTTTGAATAACGTTCTTCTAAATATTCTGATTGAATTTTTTTTTTTTACTTAGGTTTAATAATAATTTTATTAAATTTAATTAAATAAAAATATATTTGTGGATTCATGTTTTATGTGGGGTTCATTTAAGTTAATTGTTTAATTAACTAAATAATAAATATAGCTAAATTTAGGGTCGTATATTATTAGGCTATTAACTTTTAAATTATTTTATTTATCATATAAAAAAGTATCATATAAAAATTTATAAAAGCCAAAAATGTATTAATAAAATAACAATTGTAATATGTGTATACACTAATACAACTAAGATTATTATAAAATAATTTATATTTTAATTAAGTCAAAATAATTATAATATAAGTAAATAATTTTAAATTGATGTTTGTTGAAGAAATAACTATAAAATAATAAAATTTAAAAAATAATATTGTTTTTTTTATATATTATTTAAAATATATAAATCACAAATTATTTTAGTATTAAAAAATATAAATATTAATATATAAATATAAATTTAAGTAATTTAAAATAATTTACTTTTAATTTAATATAATAAAAATTTGTAATAACAAGTAAATCATTTCTTTTTCTTCTTTTTGGGTTTTACTTTACATTTACTGGTTAAAGGTAAAGGCATTCTAAGCCCGTCGTCTTTAATATCTGTATGCTTGTTAATATGTCTAATAAAATTAATGTGTGGAAATTATTCTCTGTAATTGATTAATGATTCTTCTTCTATAAAATTATTATAAATTTATTTTTAATATTATAATAAAAGCAAATTTAAATATGAAATTAATATTTTTTTAAATAATTAATTAAATTTATTTTAATAATTATGTGGGTTTTTACCCAGATTAGGAGTGAAATTAAGAAGAACTGTTTTTATATTTTGGCAATTTTTTGTGATTTAAGCTAAGGTATACTCTGAAATTTTTTCGACGTTATTTAATTCTACAGTTTATAAAGCAGGTGACATTTAAAATAGTTTTCCTAAAGTTGTTTCTGAAATTTGTTCCAACCCTCCTAACTTAACCGTTTTTAAATCTGTGAAACCCAAAGATTTAAATTTGGGGTCGTCATCTATTTAAAAAAAAAAAAATATTTGTTTTTTATTATGTTTTTTTTATTAATTTTATTTATTATATTTATTTTTTATTACAAGAAGTTAATGCTTGAATTCCGTCGTCCAAGATATTTGCACTTCCAGTAAAAACAATTTCTTGTAATTTGGTACAGGTTCCCAAAATTTTGCAAACTTCTTTTCCAATTTCTTTCTGCAAAATATAGTAAATAAAATTATAAGAATTAAATAATATTTATTAATTTGGTTTAAATATAGGATATTTTTAGTATATTAGATATATAAGGCATAAAATAAATATATTTTTTAAATAAAAAAGTTATAAAAAAACTTTTATTTCTCATTTTTAAAAATAACACTTATTTAAATTAATTTTCTAATAGATGGCAAAAAATAAGTTAAAATAAGGATAATTTTTACTTATGGACACTAAGAAAGGTCTATATGGGTCAAAGATTGACGAGAATTTTATATTATTTAAATTAAATATTGATTTTTTATGTTTTCACAGCCACTTAATTTTAGTTATTCCAAAGAAGCTTCCGAATCTTATATGTAAGCCAAAGTTTCATCAGTTATATCTTTGCAAAAAGAAAGATCTAGTACTAATAAATGAGATGCTTTTTTTAGAGGAGAAAGAATTTAGTCATTTATTTAGATTAAGTTGTAAGCTATTTAGAAAGTATTTAAATTAATTTTAATTAAAAAATATATTTTATATATAGAAAGGATTTATTTAAGTAATTTTTTTTTTAATTATTATTTAAATTATTAATTACAACTTTCGAATTTGGTTAAGTTATTAGCCTTTTTTTCAAGGAAAAATTGGATTCCCTAAGATGTCAAATTTCTGCACCTGCTTATATTAATTGCTCTTAATCTATTTTAAAAAATTAATTTATGGCTTAATTGAAAATTAATATTAAAAAAACTATTAATTAATAATATTATATTTAATTTTTATAGTATGAATTTTTTCTTATTTTTTTACCTTGGACAAGAAAGAGCAAGTTCTTTTATAACGTCGTCTGTGATATCAGTTTCTGATAAATCAATTTCTTAGATATTTTTGGCAAAATAACCTATTTTTGAGATTAATTCATTGGGTATCCAGGTATGATTGTGAAGATTTAAATAAGTTAAATTATCATCCATAATTTCCATCATATTTTATTCTGTTAGGACATTATTACTTAGTTTCTTTTTAAATGGAATATAATTAATTTAAAAGATAAACTTTAAAATAATTTTTTTTTTAGTACAAGTTATTTTTATTGATTTGTATATTTGTAAATGTTGAAAAATAATTTTTGTTGATTTTTTGTTAATAAAATTTAATTTTAAATATTACTTTATAATGCCTGTGCTCTTCAGACTCGTATTTAGGTTTATAAGAAATTTCTCCTATTTATCTTATTCTTCTGGAATAATCCTCGTTATAGTGAGTTTTTCCAACTTCATTAGAAATTGGCAAAAAGGAGACAAATTTGGCATCTTTATTTTGTTCATCGATCTAAGTTATATTTGTTTATAAATAAATAAATATTTTATTTTTATTTTATATATTTTATATAGATTTTACAATTTATTTTCTTATTGGTTTGGGAACAGTTGTTAGAGAAAGAGAAGAATTTTTAAAACCATCTGGTGGAATTCCGACTTTTTCTTCTCTTTATGCTTAATTGTACTTTGAAAACGTTTAAAATGGTTTTTTATAATCAAAATTTGTGCCTTGTCTCATTTCAAAAGTTCTTTTTTGATACAAATATTTTAATTCATCTTATTTTCTATCATAATAATCATCTCCCTTTATTTAAAGTTAAATAATTTAAAATCAATAAATTATAGCGGAATTAAAAAATTTTATAAATTTATTTATAACTGAATTTTAATTTAATTTATTTTAATTTTAACATTAAAATTATAATTATTTTTAAATTTTAATTCTTTAAATAAATTTGTTAATATATATTTATAAGTAATTAAATTTGTTACTCTAGGCTATGGCTTTGGGATTAACTTAGGATTTTAAAGAACTTTTGGATAATTCATTGTACACCATCCTGATAAAATAAATCATTAAATTAATAAGATTATAAAATATTTTTTAAAAACTAGTATTTAAAATTTTTAGATAAATTATAATATATATAAATTATTATGCAAATTTATAAGAGCTATTATTTACCAATTAACGATTTGTGATTCCTATAATGTGGGAATTAATTTTTTTCTATATTTCGATCAACAGTCTCTTTTATAGAGTACTATTTATCTTAATGTAACATTATTTAAAGTACTTTTTTCTTTTATTATATTATATATTTCAAAACTTTAATTATATTATCTTGTTTTTTGAGTTATAATTATTGTAAACTTTTTAAATTTTAGACTTTTAAAGTATGATTATACTACTATAGGTTTTATTTTTTTATTTTTTCAAAGAATAAAAATATTTTATTTATAATTTATTAGGTTTGTTTTTTTTATGATTAGAATTTTAATTTATTAAGAGTTTTTTTATTTTTCATTAAAATTAAAGGTAAATAAAAATTTGATAATAAGTTTTATTAAAAAATTGTGACAAGTTAAAAGAAGTTAACTAAGTATTTAATTTTTCATACCAATAAAATTTTACAATGAACCATAGAATTTGCGATTTTAATTTTATTAGAGTTTTATTAAATAATATAAATTATTTTATATAAGTAAAAATTTTTTAATTAATTTTTATACTTTTAAAAATGAAAATTATAAGATAAATTTTCAAAGAGTTAATAGTAAAATAATTATTATAAACATTATAGAAGAAAATATATTAATTTAAGCTGAAGCAACATAAAATGGATAAAGCCAGTCGTTAGGTAAGTAGGCTCTTACTTTAGGTAAAGAAGCTTGGAAGAAATTAGTGTCTTAAGTTACTTATTAGAATTATATGAAAGACTTTAAAATTCTTGAATTTCCGTTACTTGATCTATAATTTATTGAAATTTTATTATACAATTATTTTTATATCTATTTTGTATAAATAAATATAAATTTTTATAATTTTACGCTGATTGCCAATCAACAGATATTCCATTTATTACATAAACATTATTATTCATTTTTCCAAATTTAGAATAAGCTATATTTATTATAGGATATGCATTATTAACACAAGATGTAGATACATCAATCCAATCTTAAATATAATTGGGATTTGAATCTCCAAAACGGGCTATATAGTCCATATACATGAATAAATTAGTATATAACCCACTTTGACACCAATTTGTACTTTCGTTGCTATCTGGAATTACGCAAGAAATAATTTAATCATATCCAAATTTTAGTTCCTTTTTTAAAAAAAAATAAATTAAAATTGAGTTTTAATAGTAAAAAATAAATAATTTATTAAATTTTTATCTAAATTATTTATAAAAAAAATTATTTAATGTTTATTTAAATTACTTATAAAAATTTAATTTATTTTTTTACTGTGTAAGTTGAGATTGAATCTATATTTTCATCGCTTGTAGAACCTGAAGTACTAAATGTACAAGCTCCTTCATTTGTTTAATAACCTAATTATAAAGGATTTTCATATTCTATTATAGCTTCATTTCCGCCTGAAGTTATTTTTTCGCCTAATCTTACTGGTTCTCCCAATTGATAACCATATAATCCACTTGTTGTATAAGACTAAATAAAAATTAATAATTTTCATAAGGTATTAATAATAATAGTATCAATGTTATATTGTTAATAATAATAGAATAATGTTTATGATATTAATTTTTATACTATTTATATATTTATTACATAGTTATCATATTGGTCTGTTCTGTTAAATGTTACGAAATTTATTTATGGAATATTTAAGATTTCTCCATTTGTGTAAGTTAAGTCTTATAAGTATAATTCGACTTTTATTTCGTCAATTTCTGTATTTGAACCTCCTGCAAATTGAATGGTAAAATGTTTTTGTACGACGACATTATAGCAAGTATTATCTGCCGAACAATCAGTCTAGAATATATAATAGATTTAATAAATAATTTTTTATAAAAATGATTAATATTTAAATACATTCTTAAATATAATTATATGTATTATTTATATTTTACTTAAAAACTTGTAGCTAAATTAGCTATTTGATCACTACCAAGAGGGCCTAAAAATGATGAAGTTGAATAATCTAATGTGCCATCATCATCTGCTTATGCTATACCATATATTTTTAATGATACATCTGTTAATGAATTAGATTTTTTATAGTATAATTTATCATTATTGAACCAGTAATCTATAGTGAAAGTTTCGTCAAAGGAACTTAAATCTAATGTAGCATCTACGTCGCTAGCTGCAATTTACTGAAATTTTTATATAAATAATAATTATGCTATTAATAATTATTTATTATTTAAAATAATTTATATAATTTATAATATTTTTTACGTAATAGCAGTAATTTGTTGGTGTCAAACTTTTCTAAATTATAAAAAAATGTTATTATTGTATATTTGGTAGATTGGTATGATACAACTAACTTAACAAATTAGTAAAAATTATTTAAATTTTTTAATTTACATAGAAGTAAAAGGGAATAGTTTCACAGGATAAACTACTGGGTTTCTATTTGTATAAATATAAAATATCGCTATCATCATTAGTTTTATAAATTTAAACATCTTCTAAATATTCCTAAATGTAAAAAAATTTAAATTTAATTTTTATATTTTATGTTTTTTAAAATATGCATTTTATAGTTATTATTTACTTTTGGGTCTGTATATGAAATTGAAGAAATGTCTTGGCTTCCAACAACATTTGAACTTTTTAAACTAGTAACAACACTTTCCATTGTATTAGAATTATTATCTGATAATTCTATGTCTTTAAATTCTGAAATTAAATTATCATTATTTAAATTATTATCTTTAAGGCACATTAATTTTCTGAAAATCTTAAAAATTATTTAATTATTTTCATTTATTAGTTAAAAAAAAGATTTTTGATTATTAAAATGCTATGGATTTACATTATAGGCTACTCTAAAAGTTCTGAATAAATCGTCTATATTGTAAATTTAAGCATCGTCACATTCAGGAATTACAAGTAATGAAGGATATGCTTTTTTAATAAAATTTAATTTTTTAGTTAGTAAAAAATTTTAATTATACATTGTTTTTACCTAAATCAATACATTTATTTTAGGTATCCCATAAAGCTTGTAAACCCTAAAAATTTTTAAAAATTAACTTTGTAAGCAAATAGTTTTTTTGTTTTATAAAATAAATTAATTTTCATTGATTTTAATTAAATTATTTTTACTCCTGAGCAATCACCGTCGCAACAACAATATTGATCACATTAGTCTTTCATAATATCGCA
Organism: Pseudocohnilembus persalinus; assembly: GCA_001447515.1. Classification (NCBI taxonomy): domain Eukaryota; phylum Ciliophora; class Oligohymenophorea; order Philasterida; family Pseudocohnilembidae; genus Pseudocohnilembus; species Pseudocohnilembus persalinus. The sequence continues at coordinate 70,957 of LDAU01000107.1, forward strand.
TGTACAATCGGTGGCTAAAAAATTTAAAAATATTTAATTGTATGTGAAATTATTCTTAAATGTTTAAAAAAACTACATTATATAAGTAATTAAATAGTTTTATAACTTTAAAAATTATAATAATATTTAATATTCTATAAATTTTATTAAAAATGCAAAATAAAATAAAAATATGATATATCTTACAAATTGAATCTACAGTTATGTAATTAGAGGTTCCTGAAGTCTATTAAAATATATTATTTTAAATCATTTTTTAATTTAAAAATAATTTTTATATGATATTATTATGTTTTAGAATTAATTGCATTTGTATTAAGTCTTATTTTTTTGATTTTAAATATAAATGAATTTTTATTTTGCTATTTTTACTTGACTTACTGAAACTGGTTTTGTTTTAATGTATACAAATATATTTATAAGTGAAAATATAATTGGTAAACAATTTCTCATTGCTAAAAAATTTTAATTTGTTATTTTGTTTGAAAAATTATTTATTATTATTAAATTAAAAATTAATTGAAAAAAATATTAATTGAAAAATTTTGAAATTTGAGTTTGATTTTATTAGTATGTAATAGAGATTCTTTTTATTTGTTAAAAATTAAAAGTTATTATAGTATTTAGTTATATATTATATAAAATAATTTATAATACATTTATATATAATTTAATAATTTAAACATAAACTCTCAATTTTCAAATTATTTATATATGAATTATTTTTTATGATCAATTACACATATTTACCAAATATTAATGTTTATCAGTAAAATTCATTAAAATTAATTTTCATTAAAAAGCTAAATACTAAAAATTATTAAAAAATAATTAATTTATTTAAATTTAATAAAAAATTGTATTTTTTTATATTTTACATTCAGGTTTTATTCCATGGTTATAAAAGTACTGCAATGAATTAATTAAAAGCGAATTTTATTTGTTAAATTTAGCTGCTATATCTTCTGTTTTTTAATCAATATCTAATATTTAATCATTTATAGTGTAATTATCGATAATTTAAAGAATACTTTCTAATTAATCCAAAAGCTAAGTTTATGAAGAAATTAAATAATAATTTATAAAATATGGAATTTTTAAAAATTAATAAAGAATATGTAAACAATTTAATTAAATAAATATTTGAAAATAATAAAGACAAATTTTTTATTACAGTGTAAAATTCAGTACAAAGTCTGAAAATTTCTAATAAAATATCGTATATTTCTTGGTTTTTTTGATGTTATTTGGTTAAGAGACACATTTCTGTGATTTTATAAAGGTATTCTTTATGAAGTTCAATTATTTCTATTATGTTAATATTTTTATTTTTTAAAGTTTCTCCAAATTTTTTTATTTAAGGATCAATTATGTTGTAAAATAAAAAATACTCAAATGAATCTACAAAATTCAGCATTTCTTTTTAGATAAAACATAATTTTCTTTTTAGTTAGTTAACTTTTTGACTTATAAGCTTTCTTTCTTCTTGATATTGATTATCAAGGTTATCTGTTAAAATTTCTGAAATAAAATGGTTGTCTTTTAATTAAATATTCGGCTTTTTTATAATGTAGCTTAAAAATTATTAAAAAGTTATATTAATATTAGATTTAATAATAAATTTATTGATTGATAATTTTTAATTTAATATTAAAATTTAAGTTTATTTACTTTTTATCTGTTAATGCAAATTTTGCCTTTTTTACTTGAAGAATAAATTTAAAAATTAAATTATATAGGAAAATACAATCAGAGTCGAAAATAATATCTAAAGGATATGGGGGTTAAAAATCAATTTTTATGTCCTTTAGTGACTTTTTATCTTTTTAAAATAAAATAATTGAATTTATAATTTAGTATACATTAAATAAATTTATATATTATCTTTTACTTGTTTTTAGATATATTTAATTATTAAATATAAGATTAATTCTATCTGTTATTTATATAGTTTTTTAATAAGACAGTTTTGATACAACTTCTTTAAAATTTTAATTTAAAACATGAACATTTTAAATACTGTCTAATCTTTCCTATTTAAATTTTTTAATATAACTATTAATAAATTTTAATTTATTTAAAATTTTATTTACCAAATGGGAAAACAAAAAATTTAGAAAGTCGTTTAAAATATGTCCTTATTTTAAAAAATATATACCCTAAAAAGCTTTTATATATTCTTTCAATTAATAATCTCTATATATGATAGATTTAAAATGTTGTTATAGATCTTTTAACGGAATTATTATTAAATTTTCAATACATAATTAGAAAATTACAGGAAATTAGTTATAAATCTTTAAAATAAAGAATAATTTTAAATTTAAATATTAAATTATTTAAAATTAATTAATATAAATTATTTTATTAATATTTATTAATAATTTTTACTTATTAGCTGTCTAAAAAGGAAAGAATTTAGTCTAAGAATTTGGTAAGAGGTTTTAATTATTTATTATTTTTTAATAATTATTCAAATTATTGACTAAGTTAACGAGAAATTTATCTGGTTATACTTTTTCTATGTTTAACATTGCTAATTTAAGATTATTTATTTTAGTTTTGGAAATTACTTATTAAAAGATTGTTATTTATTTTATTATTATTATGATCGTCATTTTCGTCATTTATATATAATTCTGAATTATTTTCGCTAAAACTGGATTCAATTTTTGTTGATTAAGAATTAACAGTGAATGCATCAAATTGATTTTTATTAAAAATATTAAATGGGTTATTTTATTTATCTGGTTCCTCCTGATTTATAATAAAAGTTTTAAATATGATACTTATATATTAATAAATTTATAATAAAATTTTGGTTTTTTTTTGTAAAATATATTGCTAATATATTTAAAATATAATTTGTTACTATCATTTTTTCTGATTTAGTATCTACTTGTTTAACTCTATTTTTTATCATTTAGGTTATGTTATAATTTTAAATTATTTTAGGCTAATTTTCTTTTTATATTTTTTCTTATATAGCTAGTTGCTCTTCTTCCTTTTAAAGCAGTGATAAAAATGATTCCTAAAGCTTTTTTTATAAGCTTTCTTCTAAATTTAAAAATTCTATCTAATGTAAAAATTTATCAAATATTATAATTATAAATATTAATATATAATTTGGTTTGTTTACTTTTTCTTTTATATGTTAGTAAATTTCATTTTCTTCATTGATTATGTAGCTTAATAGCCTTATACTTTTTCCTTATATAAATATTTCATTTTCAACATTTTTTAACAATTGAGGAGTTAGGTTTGCATTATTAGTGTTCTATATAAATATAATCATATATTATATTATCTCGAAAAATTTTAAAAATTAAAAATAAATATTTACTTTTTAAATCGTGAACTCTTCATTCCAATCAATTTTTCTATCAATATGAAGATATTCTGATTAGTTACCTCTGTTAAAATTTATGAAAAATTCTTTATACTGATCTGATATAAATGCACCTGTGCACCATTAATTTAGAATTTTTAAATAAGGTTCAAAACTGTTAGCAAAAAGTTAAATATATAATTTTCTTATATTTACATCTTTCAAATTAATAAACAGCTCGCTCTAAATAATATTTATAAAAATTTATAATAAACATTAATATAAATTTAAATTAATTAATTTTATAATATAAATTTTTTGCTTACTTTTAATATTTCCCACAAATTGTCTAAAATTTTTGTGGCTATACTGGCACAAGGAAATTTTATATCATCTTGTTGGTTTTAATTTTTAGTTGTTTAAGGGTATTACTTGATAAATTTATTAAGTTATTGTTTTATTTTAATTTATAAAATAGATATTTTTAAAAATAATTTATATTTTACGTCGTTTATTATTTAAATAATTTCATCTAAAATTCCAAATAACATATATAGTACACATTAATAATCTTTTATAATTTTATTTAATTCTAATAAACTTATTGTTCTTTTTATAAGATATTAATGTTTTTCTTGTAAGGAGTTTTCGATTTGATTGATTTTAACTATTTAAATTAAAATACAAATATAAATTATATAAAAAAAATTTATAAAAAAAATAATATTTTAAAGTACTTCATAAATATTTTACTTTAATTTGATTAGTAAAGAAAAACTAGTTATATTGAATGCATAAGGTCTAAAAATTCTTAATAAATTATTTTAATTTGTGACATTAAGGCCTAATAAACAGAGCCCCCTTATTTTTATTCGTAGTCATTTCTGTAAAATTCAAATGAACTCATATTATTTGCTAAATTAATGAAATCTTATAATAAATTATCTAAACTTCCCGGAGTTAAATGACTTACCTATTTATTTAAAAAAAATAAAAAATTATGAAATAATATTTAATAAAAATTTTTTTATACTTAAATTTGATTGTGTAGTTAAAAAACTTTGGGATTTTAGTCAACTGTTTGAAAGGTTTCATTTTCTATCATTAAAAGCATTAAAATAGTGTCTTATACAATTTATCTCTCTGTTTTTTACTTGTAAATCCAATGGTTCAAATTATTTTACTATTTTGATATTTATATAAGGATTTTAAAAAAAATTAATATAAAATTTATTAAAAAAAATTAAATTAAAATATTTATTAAAAAAAATTAAATTAAAAAATTTATTAAAATTAATATAAATTAAGAAATAATTAAAAATTTAATTTTATACTTATTTAGAATATATTTCATATTGCTCTGCAAGATAATTGGGATTCAACATGATATTTTTTTTTTCAAACATATTTTTGAGGAAGTTTCTGTCTTCTTCTTGTAAAATTTTAGCATTAATTTAGTCTTTTTCAAATTCTTCGTAAGTTCTTTTTCGGATTTTTTGGTTTTGTGTCGATTTTTAAAAAAAAGGGAAATTTGAATTTTAAAGCAAAAATTTTGATTGTTGTTAATGTTATTAATTTTAAAATTGACTCTCGTTTTCATTTTGCATTATTGGATTTTTGAAAATTGAAATTTAAGTTTCTTCTAATTAAGGAGTTTTATTGTGAATTTCACTTATTCCTAGTTATTGAATTGGTGTTTGATAATTGTTTGGTATCTCTTGTTTTAACTAAAATTTTTTTTTTTTTTAATTTTATTCATTTGTAAATATTATTTGAAAAATTAAATTTAAAAGTTAATGGTACTTTAAAGAAATTATTTGGTTAGTTCTATTATAAAAAGGAATAATTTTGGCTGATACTACTTATATCTTAAGAATTTTCGGTTTTTTAAGGAAATAATAAAGATTTGTTTTAATTTTAGTTTATTTGATTGTTTAAATTTTAATGCTATATTTATTTTTGTTAATTGTAGTTTTATTGGGTAAAATTTTGGTTATCTTTTTGATTTTAAGCATTATTTTAATTATTTTGTTATTGATCTGAGTCTGATAAATCTTCCTCATCTGTTGAGCTTTCAAATTCACCCCATTATTAATAAATCTTTATAAAAAATAAACAATTACGTAATTTTAAATATAACTTATATAAAATACAAATTTATTTTTATACTTTTTGTTAAATTTTTTCTTTTTCTTTTTCTTTCATTAATTCCAGTTTTTGTTATAAATATTCAGGATTTTGGTTTTATTCATGATTGCTTGATAGAATTGTAGTGTTTACATAACTTGTGTTTTAAATTTATACTGGATTATCTGATAATTACAATAGTAATTTAATGACTGAATAGTTTACATCTGGAACAATTTATTTTAATTTTTTTTATTGAAACTTTTCTATCTTTTTATAAATTTATATTTAAGATCTTATATAAATTTGTATTTATTTATTAAATTACTAAAAACTAAAGCCTCTCTGCTATTTTATCTTAAGAATGAATTTAAAATTTTTCTATCAAACTTTGTAATTATAAAAATAATAAATACTTTATTTATTTTAAAATATTTGATAAATTTATGGAATGTTTATCCTTAATTATACCCTTTAATTTCTGATTTAATTTTATGCTTATCTGGATCTAAAAATCTATGATATTTAATGTTACTCATTACATATTCCAAAGCTATATCAAAATTTTCATTATCTTCCTATATTTTTATAATTTTAATAATTATATTCAGTATATATTATGGGATTTTAAATAATTTTCTATATTTATAATTTTAATTTTTAAATGCTAAATTTTTATTTTTTACATCCAAATTTGTTATATTATGAATTAAATTTTTTGAGTGTTATTAAATTAATTGTTCTGTTCTTTATTTGAATTTAGAAGTCATATTAATACTGAAGAATGTATTATTTAAATATTTTTATAATATTTTTTATTTTTATAATTTAATGAATTTTTTATTGAAAGAATTTATTAGGAATTAATTACTTAAAAATATTTTGAAATTTTTTGAGGGTTAATTAAATTTAAATAAAGAATTTTAAATAAACATAGTATTAATTTATGAATAATAGTATTTTTTATGCATTTCTATAAGATATATAGATTTCACAATTATTATATATTTTTAAATATAATTTTAGTTTGTTATAAAGAAAAACGCTTTTATATATACAATACGTTATTAAATTTTAAGAAATCTTTATTTAAATTAGATATATAATTACAACATTATGCAGTATTTTTTAATATATTTTTAAATTAATGAAATCTTAAAATTAAGATTATTCTAAATAAGATAATTTACTTTATTTAAATTAGTATTTAATTTATATCTATACTTTATTACAAAATAAATTTAAAGAACAGGTTTTATCTGTAAATAATTAGTATTTTTAGAACATTGGACAAATTATATATATTATTATAATTATTTTATAATATATACAAGATTCATAAAGAATATTTTCTTAAATTAGTAATTATTATATTATAAATAACTATAATATAATAAAATTTTAATTTTGAGATCAAAATCATTTCTTTTTTTTTCCTTTTTCTTATTATTTGGCAGGTTATTCAGAAGCAGGTTACTAAGTGGTAGCTTATTTTTCTTCTCCTTTAACTTATTTTCCTTTTTTATCTTATTTTCCCATTTTGAATAGCTTTTTTATTTTTTTAAGAAATTTTATTTATTTTTATTTATTTTTAATTAATCTTCTAGGAGACCATAAATTTTTGGCTTTATATTTTTTTACTTGTCTATTCCTACTATTGAATTAGTTTAATTTTTAATATAATTAATAAAAAACTATTATTTCAAATATATTAAATTATTTAGTAAATAATGTAAAAGATAGTAATTTTAATTAATAGTTAATTAAAAAGGAATTTCAATGAAAAAACTATAATTTAAAATATTTAAGTCAATAATGTTCTATATAATGTTGTAAAATGCGTTTATTTTAAATTGTAATAGATAAACTAAAAATTTTAAAATTTATAATCACTATAACTAACCTATGAAATATAATTCATAAAATTTTGGGTTTTCATATTTATAATTGGATAAATTTTAATCATATTTAAAATATTAAAGTAAATTCAAATATTTTTATTAAAAGTATTTGCTAATCAAAACTAACTATTGATAATCAAATATTACATTAAAAAATTATAAATTGGATTAAATAAAATTAAAAATTTTATCCTATTTTTTTATATATCTATTAATTTACTTCAATTAAATTTTCAATAGTCCTAAAATTTCAAGAATTTTTAAAATATTTTTTGATAAAAATGCTTATATTGTATTAAATACTTAATTTTATATCCTAAAAATTATATTAAATGTCCTTTATAATCTTAAATAAAATAAAAATAAATAAAAATTTATAAAAATATTCAAAATACTCGGAAAATAAATTTAAATTAAATTTAAATATCGTTTAATTTTTTATTTGTATACTAATAATTATTTTTTGGTAACTGATTTAAGTAATTTTTTAAGGTATCATATAAAATAAAATTAGCTTTAATATTTTGTATATGAAATATTTTACAAATTAATTTGTAATAAATATATACAAACAATATGTAGTAGTATTAATTTTCTTTTATGTATAATTATATTTTAATCGTATATAATATTATAAATTTTATATATCTCTATTTCTTTTTATGTTAACAAATTAAATTTAAATATATTAATTTTATTTTAAATTAAGTTAATTTATATAGAAACTTTAACAAAAAAGGAGTGATTTATAATAAAATATATTATTATTTTAAAAGGTATTGAATTTTTATGTGAGCATTGGACAGTTATATATATTATTATAATTATTATATATACATATATTATATATAAAAATTATAAAAATATATAATCTTAAATTAGTAATTATTATATTATAAATAATTTATAATAGAATGAAATTTCAATTTTTAAGATCAAAATCATTTCTTTTTTTTTAAAGTTTCTATATATCCCATATTGAAATGTATTTTAATATTTATTTTTTTTTTATTTTTTTTTATTTTATTTTATTTTTATTATTAATATTATTAGAAAATTAAAACCAGGCTTTATATTTTGTGTTGATTTATCTAAATTTTATATTTAAAGTAGAATACCTTAAAAAAACTATTAAATCAAATATTATTAAAATTTTAATTTAAATACTATGATAGATATACTTATTTTAATATTATTTTCAATCAAAATATTAAATAAGTAAATAATTAAAATTTTAACCCAAAATATATGTTATAAATTTTTAAATTATTTAATAGTTATTTGACTATATATTAAAGGATAATATAATATAAAATTTTAACTCAAAATATACGATATAAATTTTTTAATTATATAATAGTTATCTGACTTTATATTAAAGTATATTAAAATATAAACAAATTTTTAAAAGTTTAATTATTAAATAAAAAAATTAATATTATGAATTAATATCTTAAAATTGACTTTATTAATTGTTAGATTATTTTTTAATAAATATAAAAAAGTTTATGATACATTTTGAAATAAAAACATTTTAATTTATTATTAGAGTATTATTTTTTATTCTTTTTGTTTATTTTTTTGATCTAAGTAAATGAGAATAAAATTTTTTTACATTTTTCATTTATAACAATTATTTTTAAAAATTTCATGATTAATATAGAATATGCTTTGAAATTGCTTTATTGGTTTATAATTTTAACTATTTTAGAAAAGATTAATTAATGTAGAAAGTTTATTGCAATGTATAAAGTAACCTTTATTTATAAAATATAAACATGTAAAAATTTAAAATATTTACAATCATAAAAAGCGAAAATAAAATTATTTGGGCAATTATTCATTAATTTTTTAAAGTACCTATAAGATTTTAAATTTAAATAAATTTTGTATAAAATCAAAATATAAAATATATGGGAAAGGTTTATAATTAAATATATAAAAATATGACAAATATACATTTAAATTTCTATAATTAAAATATAAAATGTTTCTTTTTTATTTTTAAAATTTGGTTTTATAAATACCAAAATATATGATATATTTAATATAATTAAGAACTTTACTACTCAAAAATAAAACATGCTTACAAATATAAAAATTAATGAGTTTTTATGTGATCATTGGACAGAAATATATATATATATTAATATTTATTATATATAAATATATTATATACAAAAATTATAAAATATATAAATTCTTAAATTAGTATTTTTTATGTATTATATTATTTATAATACAAAATGAAATTTCAATTTTTAAGATCAAAATCATTTCTTTTTTTTTCCTTTTTCTTATTATTTGGCAGGTTATTCAGAAGCAGGTTACTAAGTGGTGGCTTGTTTTTCTTCTCCTTTAACTTATTTTCCTTTTTTATCTTATTTTCCCATTTTGAATAGCTTTTTTAGTATTTATTATTTTTTTTGTTTTTATTTTATTTTTGTTATATTAAATATTATTAGAAAATTAAAATCAGAGGTTTTATAATTTTTTGTTGATTCAATTAAATTTTATATTTAAAGTAGAATACTTAAAAAAAACTATTAAATCATTTATAATTTAATTTACGACATAAATACTATGATAAATGTGATTTTAGTTTAAAATACTAAATATGATAAAATACTAAAATTTTAATTCAAAATATACGAAATAAGTTTTTAAATTAAATTAAATTATAAGAGGCTATTATATAATGGTTTAGTTTTAAGAAATAATTAAATAAAAAATTATATTGATTTTCTATAAATGATAGTACATTTAATATACAAAATGACAATATGATTTACTTTATTGGTAAAAATCTAATCATATAAAAAGTATTTTATTATATAAAATTGTATATGTAAATTTAAATTACTAATTTTGATTAAATAAAAATATTATTAACATATTTTATATTGATAAAAAAAAATTATGATAATTGATGTATATTTAAAATTATAAATGAGTCTTTTTAAACGAAATTTTTATCTTATCAAAATGTTATTAATTTTTTGTTCACGATTATTTATAAATAATTGAATATTTTTATATTTTTAGGATTAAAATACTTATTTAAATAAAATTTTGTTAATATATCCATTAATTTAAATAAAATTTGTCATTTATTTATATTTATTTAAGGTTAGGTAGATAGATGTAGCTCATTTGCTATTTTTTGAATGTTAAAAAATAATAATATACGATTAATCTCAATTGTAAATTGATTTTTTAATTCTCATTATTTAAATAATTTATATAGAAAATTAAATTAGTAAAAATTGAACTTTAGATAGCTATATAATTTTATAAGAAACTAATTTATTATTTTAAAAAGTGACTAATTTTCATGTGAGCATTGGACAGTTATATATATTATTATAATTATTATATATACATATATTATATATAAAAATTATAAAAATATATAATCTTAAATTAGTAATTATTATATTATAAATAATTTATAATATAATATAATTTCAATTTTTATGATCAAAATCATTTCTTTTTTTTTCCTTTTTCTTATTATTTGGCAGGTTATTCAGAAGCAGGTTATTAAGTAGTAGCTTATTTTTCTTCTCCTTTAACTTATTTTCCTTTTTTATCTTATTTTCCCATATTGAATAGCTTTTTTATTATTTATTTTTTTATTTAATTTTATTTTATTTTTGTTATATCAAATATTTTATAAAAACTTTTATCTGGCTTTATATTTTTTGTTGATTCAATCAAATTTTATTAAAAAATAAAGCATTTCATAAAAACTATAAAATCAAAAATTATTTTATTGTTAATATAATTGCTAACAAAAAATTAAATATATAGAATAGACTAGAAATTGATTTTGTTTATTATACCTAAAAATTATAAAATTAATTATTGATATGATAATAAATTATTATTTCTAATAATATATAAGGTTCAATCTATATTATATACTATCATTTGATTAAAAGGCTAATTTATTTTAATTTCTGATTGTGGCAATTGTAAATTATACTTTATGTCTATATCAAATGAATTTTTTAATAAATATTGATAGTTATACTCATAAAAAAATTAATATAGCAAATTTCGATGAAGAATCTAAAAAACGCATTAGAAGTCATAGTTTAATGTTTCATGGGATAAAAATTTTCTCACATTTCCTATAGCAAACTTTTCATTAAAATAAAATGTTTAAGCTTTAAAAATTATATAAAAAAATAGTACTACTTATTAAAAAAGCAATTTTTATCAGTAAATCTTAATAATTAAAATTAACTAGAAAGTATTTTAATATATAAAAAATTAAAATTATTGTAATATTAATAAAAATACATAATAAATTACTTCAAAGAAAATATAATATAATCTTAATTCTTCTTCCAAAAAAACAATTATTGATATTAAATTTTTATAATTTAAAAAAAAAAGATTACACAAAAGCAATATTTTATTTATAAATTTTTCCTATAAAGCGGTTCTGTAAACAAATATAATAATATTAATGATCTAAAGCTTTTCAAAAAATATAGTAATTTAATTAAACAAAAAAATTATAGAAAATATATGATATTTATGTAAATTTATTTTATAAAAAGTAATTATAAAATATTATAATAAATATAAGGTAGTTTTGAGATTATGTATTTATATTAAAATATAATCTTATTATTTTGCACAAAATTATTAAAAATCTCTTATATTTTAAAGTGAACCAATATATTTATAATAAATTTAATCAAACCAACTATATTTGGTTTTAAAAAAAAATAAAAAAAACATATATGAGCGATTTTCTCTTTATATTATTAAGCAACCAAATTGTGTGTTAGCATTAGACAGTTATATATATAATTATAATAATTATATATTCCTATATTATATATAAAAATTATAATATTATATAATCTTAAATTAGTAATTATTATATTATAAACAATTTATAATATAATGAAATTTCAATTTTTATGATCAAAATCATTTCTTTTTTTTTCCTTTTTCTTATTATTTGGCAGGTTATTCAGAAGCAGGTTATTAAGTAGTAGCTTATTTTTCTTCTCCTTTAACTTATTTACCTTTTTTATCTTATTTTCCCATATTTTAAAAGCTTTTTTTGTTTTTATTTTTTAATATTTTATTTTGTTTTTATTTTAATATTATTACAATTTTTAGAAAATTAAAATCAGGTTTTATATTTTTTGTTGATTCTATTAATCTTATTCTTAAAATAGAATGCCTTAAAAAAACTATTAAATGAAATATTATTTAATTTTTATTATAAGTACTTATAAAAAGGTATTCCTTTTAATTTTTAATTAAAATATTTAATTAATAAAATTAACTAGGAATTAATTTTTATAAGAAAAAATTAAATCATTATATTTTAAATTAAAATATATAATAAGTTATATATAACATAAAATTAAACTAATATTTAATAAAGTAAAGGTCTATTTTAATTTATTTATTTAAATAAATTTAATGACAGTTTCCAAATACATTTTCAGACAATTTTAATATAAATTTACTTTAAATATATGGTATATTTTATATAAAGTAAGTATATGTAAATAATATATAATATAAATAATTATTTAAATTATAATTATTCTTATATTTATAAATAAAAATCAATTAATAAACTAAATATCAACCTCTTATTAATTATTTAAGTCTAAATAATAACTAATTCCTAGTATCCATTCATCATAATTATTGATATTATTACTAAAATTCAGCCTTTAATAGGAAATTCTATCATCATCGTAGATTTCCATCAATTTTTTATCTATATGAAAGACAAGATTCATAACCGTTTAGTTGTCCTTAAAAAATTCATGAAAATTTTATCTACCCTCAACTTAAAACTCCCCTCCAGAAGCAAAAGAATTACTACTCCAATTAAATACTCTGACATAATGATCTGTTTTTAAGTCTTTTGAATTTTTTTAGTCTCCACTTGTTAACGAAAATGCCAAATAAATATTTTTTTGGTTATTTTTTGTATCCATTGTGAACCTTAAATGGTACTCATTTTCTTGCTCCAAATTTTCTGAATAAATACATGTCCATTTATTAATCTAAAATTTTATTGTTCGTGCTTCATTATCGATTTCGAAATTACCTTTATTATAATTATAATTATAATCTGATTTGTAGAGTTTTAGTTATTATTAATAAGGGTAATATTTTATTTTGGTTTTTATATTTAGTAAATATTATTTGATAGAGTCAATCGGTTCTCTAATTTTATTAAATTCATTTTCTAGGTCTTTTTTCAATTCTTCTGCATTTTTGTACTGGTTTTATAGAGATTGGTATATATTTTAATTATTGTAGACTCTAGAGTTTTATTATTATTTATAGTCAAATAGTTAGTTTAATTCTATGTTCTCTTACTAATATTCTTGGAATTTTTATCTTAAATCTTTAACATCAAATAATTTAATTATTTCTTAAATATTTTAGTAAATTTAGTTAGGATTTTAATTTTGATAATAATTATTGCAATAATCTTCGAGTTGAATAATGGTTTCTTTTTATAATATTTAAATTTCTATTTTAATTTAATTTTCTAAATTCTAATAAAAATCATTAATTTTTCTTTAAAAATAATTAAAAAAATTTTCATTTTTTAGTCCAAATTCTTTTATAAATTATTGATGAGTTTAATAGATTTTTTGATGATTTTTATTTTTAATAGGAGGCCATCCAATCAAATTTTCAGTTTTTATTTATTCATTTTTTAACTATTTAATTATTAAATTTTATTTATTTATTTAAGGAATCTCCTCTTAATTGTTAAACATTTGTTAAACACACACGGGACAGAGAAAAAGGTTTTCTTTGTTCTCTGAGCTCATATTTAGATACAAAAATTTAAGATTCTAGTGGCCTTCCTTTTTGCATTGCATCAAAGAATTAGATGACATTTGTTTTTTATAATTTTTTATATTTTTCAGGTAAGAAAAAAATTAAAATTAATAAATTAATAATAATAGTAATTAATTTAATAAATGTAATAAACAAAAAAAATTTAAATTTCACCAATTATTTAGGATTTAATTACTATATAAAACACTAATAAATAATCAGAAAATGTATAATAAAAACTATTTTAAAAATCTAAATCAAAATGTATATTTAACTTTAACCTTTAATTAATAATAATACATTTCATAGGTATAGATTTGTATGAAAATTTTAAAATAGTATAAAATTGTTTTTAAATGACTTTAGGTGGAGGTTTTTTGGAATTTTTTTTTTTAATAATTCTGTTTTTTTGTAATATACTTTCTGTAAAATTTAGATATAAGTCCTAATTTTAGTGTATTTAGAAATTGTCTCTTATAAAAATTTAATGAAAGAAATAAATTTTTTGTTTTTTTTACAATATTTTTACTTTATATAAAATAAAAGAGATTTGATTTACATAATGCCTCTGAAAATATTAATATTAAATGGGATTATAAATAAAAATATTATGAAATAACTTTAATTTTTATCTTGAGAATTCGTAGAATTATTGTTATGAGTCATAAAAATAAATATTAATATAAATTAATGTCATTGCAAATATAAAAATTTAGCAACAAAATGATCCTGCAAACAAATAAAAAAAATTTATTTGTAGAAATCTTTTATAAAATAAAATAATTTTATTATTTAGTTAAATCTAAGATAATATATTTAAATTACATAAATAAAATTTTTAAAAAGTTAAGTGAACCAAGATATTGATAATAACATAAATTAAAAATAATCAAAATCATAAATGATACATTATTAATTTATAAAATTAATTCCACTTAATATTGTAAAATAAAAATTAATGAGATGAAAAATTTAATAATTTTAATAATATTTTGTTTATAAACTTTTTATGTTCATAGGAAATTGAGAAATTTAAAAATATTTATAATTAAAATTTGTGTATAAATTTAAATTACAGTATTATTTTATGTTGATTTGAAATAAAAACTAATTAATAATCTTTAGTTAATTAACTTAAATTATAGTAATTATTGTGTTTTCATATAGAAAATTATATTTAAAAAAAAAAAGAAATAAGATATATTTTCTTTAAAGAAAAAAACATTTTTTGTGAGCATTAGACAGTTATATATATTATTATAATTATTATATATGCATAAATTATATACAAAAATTACAAAATATATTTTCTTAAATTAGTAATTATTATATTATAAACAATTTATAATATAATAAAATTTCAATTTTTATGATTTATATCATTTCTTTTTTTTTCCTTTTTCTTATTATTTGGCAGGTTATTCAGAAGCGGGTTATTAGGTGGTAGCTTATTTTTCTTCTCCTTTAACTTATTTACCTTTTTATAAGTACTTATAATAAAAATTAAATAATATTTCATTTAATAGTTTTTTTAAGGCATTCTATTTTAAGAATAAGATTAATAGAATCAACAAAAAATATAAAACTTTTTAATATTATTACAATTTTTAGTAAATTAAAATCAGGTTTTATATTTTTTGTTGATTCTATTAATTTTATTTTTAAATACAATGCCTTAAAAAAACTATTAAATGAAATATTATGTATTTCTTAATATAAGTACATATAAAAACGTATTCTTGTTTATTTTTAATTAAAATATTTAATAAATAAAATTAACTAGGAATTAATTTTTATAAGAAAAAATTAAATATTATATTTTCAATTAAAATATATAATAAGTTATATATAACATAAAATTAAACTAATATTAAATAGGTCTTTTTTAATTTATTTAAATAAATTTAATGACGGTTTCCAAATACATCTTCAGACAATTTTAATATAGATTTACTATAAATATATGGAATATTTTATATAAAGTAAGTATATGTAAATAATATATAATATAAATAATTATTAAAATTATAATTATTCTTATATATATAAATAAGAATCAATTAATAAACTAAATACCAACCTCTTATTAATTATTATCATTTAATTTATAAATAGTTCCTAGTATCCATTCATCAAAATTATTAATATTTTTATTAAAAGTTAGCCTTTAATAGGAAATTTTATCGTCATCATAAATTTCCATAAATTTTTTATCAATATTAAAGACTACATTAATAATCGTTTAATTGTCCTTAAAAAATTCATAAAAATTTTTTTTACCCTCAACTTGAAACTCCCCTCCAGAAGCATAAGAATTATAATTTTAATTAAATACTCTGATATAATGATCTTTAGCTAAATTTTTCTAATTTTTTTCGTTTCCACTTGTTAACGAAAAGGCCAATGCAATATTATTTGGGTTATTTTTTGTATCCATTGTAAACCTTAAATGGTACTCTTTTTCTCTCTCCAAATTTTCAGAGTAGATACATGTCGAATGACTATTAGTCTAAAATTTAATTGTTCGTGCATTATTATCGATTTCGAAATTACCTTTATTATAATTATAATTATAATCTGATTTGTAGAGATTTAAATATTATTAATATGAGTAATATTTTATTTTTGTTTTTATGTTTATTAAATATTTTTTGATAGAGTCAATTGGTTCTCTAATTTTATCAAATTCATTTTCTAGGTCTTTTTTCAATTCTTCTGCATTTCTGTACTAGTCTTTTAGGGAATTGTAAAATTCGTGATTATTAAAGAATTTTGAGTTTTTTTATTATTTATAGTCAAATAATTTGTCTATATCTATTTTTTCTTACTAATATTCTTGAATTTTTTCTCTCAAATCTTTAACGTCAAATATATTAATTATTTCTTAAATATTTTAATAAATTTGGTCAGGATTTTAATTTTAAAAATAATTATGGCAATAAGCTTCGAGTTGAATAATGGTTTCTTTTTATAATTTTTAAATTTCTATTTTAATTTAATTTTCTAAATTCTAATAAAAATCATTAACTTTTTTTTAAAAATAATTAAAAAAATTTTCATTTTTTAGTCCAAATTCTTTTATAAATTATTGATGAGTTTAATAGATTTTTTGATGATATTCATCATATATAGGAGGCCATCCAATCAAATTTTCACTTTTTACCTAGTCATTCTTTAATTACTCCATTATTAAATTGTATTCATAAATTTATGAATTTTATTTTTTATTTTTTAACATTTACTAAACACATACAGGACAGAGAAAAAGGTTTTCCTTATTATTAGAGCTCATATTGAAATACAAAAATTCAAGACTCTAATGTCTGTCTTATTTACATTACAATGTATTTTACAATGACATTATTTTTTTTATTGTATTATTTTTTTTTTTTTTATTTTTAAGGTAAGAAAAAAATTAAATAAAATAAAGCAATAATGATTAATTTAATTAAAGTAGATAAAAAATAATTTAATGAAATTTGCAATTCGCTTCTATCCATTAATGATTTGAGATTTAATTTTCGAATATATTAGAAATTAAATAATTTAAAATATTATATTTAATTATTATATTAGGGAGTATAGTTGAAAATGTATATCTTAATTTCTGCCTTTAATATTATTAATCATACATTTCACAAATATAAATTATTTTTGAACTTTAAACAACATAAGGCTGCTTTACTATTAGAGTTGAAAATAAATCACTTTTTTTATATAAAAATCTTCAAAATCTACTACCAACATTATTTAAATTCTTTAATAAATTTAATTTAAATTTCTTTTTTAATTTTATTAAAAATCTCATTTTATATTAATAATAGAATTTATATAAAAAATAATGTGGTTTGGTTTTTAATCGAAATAATATTATAACTTTTATATTAATTTAAATAAATAATATATTTAATAAAGGAAAAAAGATAAATTTTTTAAATTTAATGAACGTACATATTTAACTGTAGATTTCATATTTTATTAAGAAAAAAATCTTATATTTTACATTAATAATTAAACATTCCCTAATTTTTTCGAATTTGTATTTAAGGTTTAATATAAATTTTATTCTAATTTACTATCTTATATTTTATAAAATTAAATAAAATTAAATCAATCTTATTAAAATAATTAGTTTTATATATTTTTAAGAAATATTTAGTGTATTTGTACAAACTAATATAAATTTGTATTAGGGTTGAATTTTATTTCATCTGCTAGATTATTTATAAATTTTTTGTAGTGTTTTTAAAATATTAGGGGGAGGTCATTTTAGGTCTAGAAGTATATACACTATTTAATTTAATTTATTTAATGTTCAAAAAATTAAAATTAAATTTTAATTAAAAATATTTTTTCACTGTTGTAATTTTAATTTTATAATATTTTTACATTGAAAATTTTAAAAATTGATGAGCAAAGGTAAGAAGTTTATTAGAGCAGATTGATATTGTGCTATATATTTTAATCATTACTTTGTTTTAAAATTATTAAAATATTGGTAAAATTTTCAATGCTTTATTATTTAATTTCTATTTCTTAGTCTGAAAGATATATATTTTAATTTTTATTTTACCATATATTTATTTATTCTTATAAGATTACAATTTTCTGATTTATCCTCTTTTTTAAATTTAAATTTAGTTTTTAGTTTTGTTTATATATATATATTTTTAGTTATAATTAAAAAATGTTAAATATATTTTTACTTTTTAAAACAACTTTTTTATCGTCTAACTTGTTAAAAATTATTCATCTGTATTCTGATCATTTTTATTATTATAATAATAATATGATAAATTTTTTATATATAATTTTTCTTATTCATTAAGTTCTTGATAATATTTGCCTTGTGCATAAAGTGAGGGTAGAAATTTATTTTGGTAAATGTTCTTATTTATAAATAAAATTTCAATTATATTTCTTAAGTGTTTTTAATTTTAAAGATTTGTTTAAATTTACTATATTAAGATTTTTTTCATAGCATTTTTTATTTTATTAGTATGAGTTTAAATTATATATGCCATCTAAAAATAAGGTACCTAAATTTTAATTTTCAAGATTATAGTAGAGCAAAGCATCTAGGATTTCACCAGAATAAGATATTTAAATAAAATAATTTTATTTTTACAGATCTTCTAAAATTTTAAATCTGATGATTCTGTTATATTATAAAACATAAATAAAACTAAAGATTTTATTTTTTTATAATTTATTTTACTATTTGCATAAACTTAGGAGTCCTATATCTTAAATTTAAAATTTTTTAAATTCGAAAATATTTGCTTTTTTTTTTTAATTTTTATTTAAATTTTCGTCTAAAATTATATCTGAAAATAGACATTCTGTATCTGTCAAAATTGAAAATAAACTATGATTTCCTTAATTTGAAGTAGAAAGAATTTTTAAAAACCTTTGAAAAATAAAAAAAATAAAATATTAAAGTATAATTAAAAAGTTTGGTTTTTTTACTCTATTATTAAACATTTAATTATTTTTAAACTTAAAAGTTCTTTTATTTCAAATTTTTGACTTAGATAAGTTGGCAAATGATTTTCTAATAATTTTTAAATGAAAAATTTTTGATCTTGATAAAAAGCTTCCCTTTTAAAATAGAATAAACGATAAAAATAATAAAAATTATTAATATTTATATTTATTATATTTATCTTATTTTAGCTTTACCAAAAAAGATCAGTTAAAAATTCTGAGTTTATGAAATTAAGAACAATTTCGAAGAAATTGAAGTTTTATTAATTTTAAATTTATTAAGAATTTTTATTATAAATGAAGTGGTCTAATATTTAATCAGATGTAATATTATTTTATTTTAATTTAGGCTCTAATATTTTTATTAATTTTTTTTAAGAAAAAATTTATTCTAAATATTCAGTGATTATAGTTTAAAGATAATTCAATAAATCACTGATTTGGAATTGCAAAAATTGGAGAAATTCATTTATATTTTGAAATTAGAAATTAGGATTTTGCTAAAATTTAATTAATTTAAATTAAATAAGATATTTAGCAAATAAATAATTTAAATTATTTTTTTTTATATTTACTAAAATATGTTAAAATCTGGAAAGGAAAGGGTAGAATTTATTTTTTTCACTGAAATTTTATTAATTTTCTATAATTTTTTCGATTTCTTAAGCGGTTTCTGAGTTTACTATAGCAAAAGTTTCAAATGTTTAAGTTTTTATTTGTATTTCAGCTAATTTTTGATTTTATACTTATTTTAACTATTCTTGTTATTTTTATTTTAAATTTTAAAATTTTTTTTTTATTTTTTAGTTTTCAATTTATTGTTTGAACTCTTCCTCTTTTTCTTGTGAACTTTAGCTAGAATCTGAGTTTTCCGAATATTCGTCTACTTTTTTCTAAATTTCTTGAAGATTTTTTGTTGTTGTTTCTATTTCTGTTTTTATTTTTGTAAGCTAATTTTTCTTTTGAATTTTTAGTTGGAGTATATAAATTGCAAGTATTTGAGAAAAAGCGGATCCAATTCCTTGTCCTTATAAATAAAAGCAAAAATAAAATTTACATAAAAAAATAAAATTAAAATTTAAAAGTATCTTAAATTAAGTTTAAAGATTTTAATATAGCATATATTATATTACCAGTTATTGTAACACTTGTTTAATTTTCTAAATTTTTCATTAAGAAATCAGTAAAATTAACAGGCTCAAATTCATTAAAAAATTACTTTTATTCTTTTTTTTTTTGATTGTATTTTTCAAGATTTTTGAGATTTTTTCTTTTTAAAATCGGGATTTAAACAAATTATATTGAATTTAAATTTATAAGAAATTGTAACATAAATCCTTTATGAAATTTCCAACTTTGAGGTAAAATTTATTCTAATTAATTGAGGTGCTTATTTGATAAATCCACATATTAATTGAATTTTTTTTTTATTTTAGGGAAAATTTGTTAGTACTGATTTACTATTTATTCTTGAATATTCTCTAAATTCAAATTCTTATATATGTTTTAAAAATTTTCTAAATTTAGGATTTCTGAGACTGTAATAAAAAATATATAAATCAATGTTTTATAAATGAATATACAGTTTAATAATAAAATTTTCGATTTTTACAAAATTTATCATCTTCTGAAACTTAGTCATGATAAGCTATATAAAGATTATTTTTTGTGCTGTAAGTAATTATTCCAGCTATGTCTAAGTTAAATTATACTTTGCTTTCTTAGTTGTTTGAACCAGAATAATTTCGGTTTTTACTCAAAATATTTGTAAAATTTGTTTTTAATTTGCCGTTTAACCCATAAAAGCCTTGAATATACCATATTTTTAATTATTAAGCCTGGTTAATTATATTTTGACTAAAAAATTATATAAAAATTATGATATTTATAAATTTTAATTAAATATAAAATTTTTGTAAATTAATACTTAAAGTAATTTTCTTAGTTAAAAAAGAAAATGTCTATAATTTTTTCTATATAAGAAAGATCTATTAATAGTTTTTCTTCACTTTCTTTATATTTTTGCCTAAGGAAATAGGATTCTGAAATTTATGTGTTTATTTCCAAATTTCCTATTTCATAGTTTAATTTTAAGAGTCCAATTTTTATTTGATATTTTGTTTCTATAAGCTTATTTTTAATAAATTTAAAAAATATTAAATTGTCAATTAATTTAAAGAAAAACAAATAAATATATAAACAAAATAAATAGTTTTTAAATTTATTACTTTTTGGTAAGTAGATTATTGAAAATTAGTGTTTTAGTACATTTATTCTGATATATTTAATCTAGAATAAATTAGCTGGAACACTTAAACTGTTAAATAATTAATACTTTTGAAATAATTATCATAATTAGAAAGATCCAATTTAAAAGAGTTAATTCTTATTAATTTTTTAAAAATTTAAAATTATTAAATAAATATTTATATATATATATTATTGAAAAATAAATTTTAATTTAAGTTAACTTTTAATTTAAATTATACGTTTAAAAATTAATTACAAAATAAAAGAATAATTATAATTAAGAGCTCTGGCTATGAGTGCAAAATAATTAGCTATTTATGTTAAGTTTATTAAAAATGAATTTTCAAGTGCAAATTAAGAATTATTGTCAAATTCACTTTATAATCTTAAAATTTAAACATTTTTTTAAAATTCATTACTTTCTTAAAATTACTATTTTATATCTTAATTTATTTTTAAATTTTATAGTTTAACAAATTAGCTTATTTTATATTTTTATCTGTTTATTTATATAAGGTCTTTTAAATTTTTGCTATACATATTATTGTTTTTTTGTTGAAAATTTAGGTATTTTGTATTCTCAAGGTTTTTTAAAAAATCTTGTTAAAGTTTTAAATAAGTGGATTCAGATTTATATAGTTAATTTTTTTGTTAACTGTTTTTTTCGATATAATTTATGTCAAAATTTAACTGACTTGTCTAAAAATTAATTAAAAATTATATTTATAATTTAATCACAAATTTTGCCTGAATTATTTGTCAAATTTTGATTATAAATTTAAATAATCAAATATCAACTTTTTATCAAAAAAATATAATTTATTATATTTTTCTATCATATATAGTTTAATTATTTAAAAAAAAAAAATTATATATTATGATTTTGCTTTATTTATAAATAATAAATATAAAGTTTTTTTACATAGAAAAATCAAATTTACTTTAATAATAATTGTTAATATATACGTATAATTTTATGAATGAATTTATTTTAATAATAAGTAATTCTTATTTATTTGATTTAATCATTTTTAGATTAGCCATTATTATTTTAAATTTTATTATTATATGACTGTTCTTGTGCCAAAAATAAACAGAATTTATTTCTATTATTAATTAATAATAATATTATGCTTTTTTTATTAGAAAATTCTCTATTAAATTTTGTCAAAGCTAAATAATATTTTCAAAAAATATTTTTCTTATTTTCATTTTTTAGAAATTACTTTTTGTCAGTTTTTTTTTTTCAAATTTAAAAATTTCCAGTTATTTAAAAAAGAATAAAGGATACTTTTAATCAATATATTTATTTTTAACCATTTTTTAATAATATTATGAGATTTATCTTATTTTTTCTTACAAATCAATGAGAGATTTTTCAATTAAATGACAAAAAATTATAATTTTTCACATATTTGAGAAAGAATTTTGGCAATAAATTTTATCTTAAAGACTTAGAAATATTTATTATATTAAAAATTCATATTATGTTTAAAAAAATTTTTTTTCTTATTTATTGTCAATTTGACGATAATTTTGATAATTTTTAATTAAAAAATTTTAAATACAGAGGAAGAATTAAAAATAATAACAAATAAAAAAATAAAAAAAAAATAAATAATAATAAAAAAAAAAATACTAAAAAAAAATAAATTAATAATGACAATTTTAATTGAAAACTAAGAAATTATTTTATAATAATAATAACAATAATCATAAAGTTAAGGAAAAGAAATAGCAGCACCAAATCCGGAGCAAAAATCTTAAAAAAAAGGAATTGTCCTTTATTTTATTTTAAATTGCGAGAAAAATTAGTTTTAGAAATACTTAGAAAAATTTTAAGAAATAATTCCGTTTAAATGTAACTTGAACTGGGTGAAACTACATTAGAGTTAAAATTAGGAAATTCATAGAGGATAAATTCTTTTTAAACAACCTAATTAAGCTTTAGAATTTATTTATTTGTGCAACTATTGTTAAATTTTTAAATACCATCTAAAAATATAGGAGAAAATTCCTGCTAGTAAATTTTTACAACTTCAATAAAATCACCGATTTGTTATTGAATCTGTAAATAATTAGACTATAAATTTTTAAAAAATTAATTAATATGCTATGAAATATGGATTGGTTTATACTATTGACGACTGCAATAATAAAAATACTATGGCGGAGATAATTTTTTACCATAAATTAGGGGCAATAAATTTTATGAAAAATTTTTAAAAAATTGACGAAGATTATTATTTGGATTCTGAGATATTATAACTAGAAAATAATGATAAAATGAAAGTTATTAAAATTTCAGACACGATTAAAAAGGAATTTTAATTTGAAGAAGATGAAGAAAAGAATTTTTTAGATAATGTAAAATTAGAAGATCTTTCAGAATCATTTGAAATAGAAGATAGTTAAAATAAAAATGAAAATGAAAATTAGATTAAAATTGAATAAAATAATAATGATAATAATTAAGATATAGAGGTAAAATAAGAATATTAAGAAAATTAAATAGAATTAGAAGAATTATAAAAATAAAAGTAATGTATTAATTGTAATTAAAATGATAAAAGTATTATTTATTAACCATGTGGACATTTTCTTGTTTGCTTGGATTGTAAAGGAGTGTATAGTAAGTGTAAAATATGCTAATCTGATATAATTAAAGGAAATTAAATAATAATTATTAAAAAGAATTAAAATTTATGAAAAAAAATTGAGATTTTATTTATATTAAGTTTATTGTTTATATATTTAAAGTATAATTGTTTTAGTTTTTATAAAGTGTAATTTTTCATGATAATGAATTGGTGGTATATTATTGTATTTAATTAGTTTATAAGATTTTATCAAAAAATTTTACTTTTTACTTTAGCTTTATATTTAAAATAAAATTCTTATAATTTGGTATATAATTTTGTGCTTATATGCTCACATTTTATTAAAAATTAGGATATTTGATAATAAAAAATTTAATTAAATTTATAAATTGGTTATATTTGTAGAAATTTATTAGTAATTAAAATTATTTTTTTATTTTCTTTGTCAATATATAATACTAATTTTTTTTTTTTAAATATATGAATTTATTTATCAATATTTTATAAAATAGATAATATTTGATAAAAACCAGTATAATTTTTAGTTTTTTCGAATTTTATTTTTATTATTTAAAAAAAAATAAAAAAAATATTTTTATAATAAAGCTATTCCTCGGCTATTTTTTTATAACTTTAATTAGACTTACAAGCAAAATTTGTAATTTGATTAAATTTTTTGGTTTGAATTTGAATAAATAATTTTTTACATCATTTTATTGATTTATTGAATCATATATTTTTTCCATTTTATCTTTGTAAATGTGCTGCTCAGAATTTTTCATTTTATCTATAAGTTCATTTAAAATTAAAAGGTCTATTTCTTTATGGTTATCAATTTTTTCAAATTAGTAATTATTAAAGCTTAAATCCTAAATTTTTTTATAAAATATATTTAAATATTTATATTTTATAGGTATAGAAAATAAACAAATATAAGAGATAAAATATAAATTATATATTTAATAACTTGAAAAATTTGTTCGAATTCATCTATTTCAGATAAGATGGCAATTAGATTTTTTGAATATTTATCTTAAAACTTCAATAAAGGTTAACTTTATTCTTTTTGGTATTATTTTTGTGTAAAAAATCTAAATATTTTAAGATTTTAATAGTTTATTTGGTTTTTTTAATCTTCATCAGGTAAATCTAAAGAAAAAATTAACAATTGATAAATTTTATTTAGAACCGACTCATAATTTTCCTAATCAACCTTTTTGATTTAAAAAAATATAAATAACATTTTAAAATTATTTCACTAATAAAAAAAAACGTTTTTAAATTTTAAAATTACTTAATTATTTTATAGAATATCAAATTAGGAATAACAAGCTAAAATTTATTTTATAGAAAGATCATTTTCTTTGGGGGCTACAAAATTTATCAGATCTTGTTTGGAAAAAGTTTTTTAGTTTTCTTTATTTTATGTTAAAATTTGGAAACTTTATCTTATTGTTATATTTTATTCAGCTAAAAATTTAACAAGTTTTATAAGAGAAAGTTATTGGAAATTTTGCCTCTTTTATTTAAAAATTATAATTAATTATTAAAATAAATAAATAAATTGAGCAATCATATTAAAGATTTATTTATTTTTTAAATATATATTTTTTAAAAAATATTTATTACTTCGTTGTAAACTTCTGAATTTAAATTAAATGTGTGAATTAGTTCAAGATATTCTTTATAAGTTATATAACCTGATTATTTTTCGTCTGATAGGAAAATTATTCTTGTTATTTCATTAGAATCCATACCTTTAAATTAAAAAATTATTATATAAAATTAATATATTAAATTTAAAAAAATGATTTACAATATTTATAAATTTATTTTTTATTACCATTTTTTAATAGATATTTTTTGAGGGTTTCGGTTTTTATTTTTTTTTCATATTTTGAATCTAGGATTCTAAAAAGAGTTTCTGAGTTTATATCTTTGTTTTTTTTGTAATAATTATTGTGTTTTTTATTATAAAAATATTTAATTATTTAATTTACTGTTTTGAGTACATATCTTTTAAAAATTTTTCATGATTTTTTAATTTAAATTATCTGAAAAAAATGTAGTATCTTCAATTTTATAAGGCTTTTAAATTAGATCTATTTCTGATTATGCTTTTAATAAAGGAAATTAAATAGTTTCTTTAAATTTTTTATTTTAAATATATTTAATACATTTCATTAAATTATTTTAACCTTAACTTTAAAATTTATAATCCTCTATTTTATCTTAAATTTCATTGATGTTTTTGTTTTAAATATTATTACTATAACACAATTTTTGTTTATTTTATATTTCCTTTTACAATTATTTTAACTATTTTTCTATATTTTCATTCGTTTTTTTAAGATCTTCATTCAACTATTGTTATTATCTATATCTTAGCTTATAATGTTTTGCAACATTTCTATATAAATAAATTAAATTAATATTATATTATGTATAAGAATTATTATACCAACTAAATATTCAATACAAATACATGGTAGTATTAATTTTTCAAAATTTATAATTTAATATATAAATAACAAAATTGATAACCTATATTCTTCGATAGATTTTTAATTGTCCATTTTTAAAAAAATATAATATTATTTTTATTTTTATATGTATAATTATTAAACATAATAATTCTAGTAAATTTTAATAAATTTTTTTTAATTTTTATCAAAATATTTATTAGTAGCATCTATTTATTTTAATTTTATGTATTATAGTATTTTATTGGTTTTTAATTTTTATTAGAAATAAAAAAAAGGCAAAAATAATAAAAAAATATTATATTTTCATTAAGATTAATCTAAAATATATAAATAAGATAAATGATTGCAAAACATTTAAATAAATATTTTTTTGGAAATAACTTAGTTATAAAAAATCCCAATATTCTGCATATTTATTAGGATAAAAGTGATTTATTTTACTAAAAAATTTAAGTTGAAAATTAATTAAAAGATGTAGAAATAAATAGTGTAAAAGAAGGTATAATATAAATATTTATTTAATAATTCAATTTTAAAAATTGATTATATAATTATTATTCGAATTTATATTAATTTCTATTTTAAGATTAAAAATTGAATAAAAATAAGCTATAAGATATATAAGCCATTGTTACTTCTTCTTCATAGTAAGTAATTATATTTAATAATATTTATCAAATTTATTAGGATAAACATAAAAAATAAGGAAATTAAACTTATTAAATATATCTAAAATAAATAATAATTATATGAACTATTTTTTATTGATATATTTAATTTATAATCAAAAATTTTAGAAACTTATAATTGATTGATAAAATTTAGTATATGAAGAATTTGAAGTGGGTTCATTATTTAGGGGGTGATTTGAATGTTAATTAATTAGGATTTTTAAGTAAGAATTGAATTTTTATTGATTTAAAATAAAATAATCATATATTATAAAATTTTTATTTCCTAATAAAAATCCACTTTAAATTTTTAATAAAATTTAGTGAATTTAGTACCAGATTAAAAAGATATTGTTTTGACCGGATTTAGGCCTGCATTAAGTTCTGAAATTTCTGAGTATATTTTGAATTCAGTTTTTCATTTTTATTTTTCGGAACAATTTGGATAAAATTTGAATAATTCTGTTAGAGATTATTAAATATAGGTAAGAAATAAGAAATAAATTAAAAATTTTAAGTATTTATTATTTTTTTATTTTTTTTAGAGTATTAAAAATAAAAAAGTTTTAATGGTAGGAAATGATAAACCCACTTTAGAAGCTTTGAAATTAATAAGAAAAAGTAAATTTATTTTCAAAATTTTAAAAATAACCGATTTATTTAAAATATTTTAAAATTTAAAATTCTTATTTAAATAAGTTTATGATATAAAAATAAGTGTCATTGATTCATGTAAAAGAGAGGATTTAAATTTAGACGAAGATATTGAATTTTATGGTAATATAAATAATTTGAAATTTAATTATATAATATTAATTTAAATATAATTTAAATTTTATATATTATTTAGACATCTCTTAAAAAATAGAAATTTTATCTAAACAGAATATAGTTATTACAACTAATATAGATAAAGTTAGTGGTGTTAATATATTTAATTATAAAGAATTCAGAGAAATGGATTATAGAGCAATAATCATAGTTTTAGGTGGTTTATCGAATAATAATATAGTTAGCGAGGTATAAATTTTTTAATCTAAAATAATTTCTATATTATTATTATTTTAAAAAATTTTTAATAAATTTGTTTATTAGTTTTATAAATTTACTTATTTTTTTGTATTTAAAAGAATAATTTAGGAGATGCTTTAGTTAATATGAAAATTTAAGGGGGTTGTATAAATTTAGCAGAAAACGAAAAAATTTAATTAGAACACCCGCTTCTCTAAGCTAAAAATTTAATGCTGAATACAAATTTTGAGTAGGGAAATGTTTAATTTTATAACAAATCTGTATCAGTTTATTAGAATTTGTTAAGTAAATTTGGTAAATTTTAAGAAAATATATAAGAATTTAAAAAGGATAAAGAAGTAAAGGAATTTATTATAGATCATAAATTAAGTAAAAAATTTATAATTTATATATTAAATTAAATTATTATAAATTTATTATATGATTTAAAAATTTCTTTTGTAATAAATAGATAGATATTTAGGAAAATGAAAAAATTATGGTAAATTTAAAAATATGGTATAGTAGATAATTTAAAAAAGTAATTTATTATATGAAATTATTTAATAATGATATATATATTTATTATAAAAATATATTTAAAGATTAAAAAAATATATAATATTTTTATTTATGGCATACATTATTTAAATATCATAAAAAATCTAGGGTTGATATCAATTTATAATATACATATATTTCTTAAAATTAAAATATTTTAATTTATTTAAAATGGAAGTAATTTTAATTATTATTTACATTTTAATAAAATTATGCGAACTAGCACGGATTTCACATTAGTTGCTTTGATTCTAAATGAATAGTATAAATTTTATTGAAATATTATAATAATATTTTTTTTTTCAACAAAATTAAAATAAAAATAAGAATAAATAAAAAAAAGAAAATTAAATAAATGGAGTCCTAGTAAAACAATTAAAATACAGCTAATTAATAAAAGTTTGAAGATAATAAGTTCTAGAAATTATTTAAATAGCAAAATTCTGAAATAATTAGTCGGGATAGTTTTGAGAACGAAAGCAAAACTGATGATACTTAAAAAATTGAAAAAGGTGGGGAATAAAATAAAAATGTTAAAAATGATGATGATTATTAAAAAAATAATTGGATAAATGATTTAAATGAAAATGAATTTTAGTTTCAAAATATGAAATTAATGAAATAATTGTCAGAAAATTTATTATTAAATAACACAGATATAAAGAATGAAGATGATTATAAGTAGTAAAAATAAATGTTGTTGAGTGGAATAGATAAATTATGTAGATAGAATAATTCATTTTAAGATTCTACTGATAATAATAATAATTTAACTTATAGTTAAAATAATTTATAGGATAGTTAAATAA
The DNA here is from genome assembly GCA_001447515.1 of Pseudocohnilembus persalinus. Classification (NCBI taxonomy): domain Eukaryota; phylum Ciliophora; class Oligohymenophorea; order Philasterida; family Pseudocohnilembidae; genus Pseudocohnilembus; species Pseudocohnilembus persalinus. Next base: position 101,034 of record LDAU01000107.1, read on the forward strand.
AATAGTTATAAAATTTAATAAATAATGTTAATTAGAGCAATTTTAATTAAAATTATATTGATAATATCACATCTTTATTGAGTTCCGAAGTTAAAAAAACTAAAAAAAGTTAGTAAAATAAAAATGAAAAAAAAAATGACTTAAATTAATAGAAAAATGAAGGAAAAGAACAGGAGAAATATCAAGAAAAAGAAAAAGAAAATAATAATCATGATGATGACAAATAGCTATATTTTTTTAATAGTTAGGTTTAATCTGATATGATGAAAATGAACGATATATTATAGAATAAAAATACAGTTAGAGATAAATTGAACAGAATTAAGAAAAGATTGTACCCTTTGATAGCCGGGCTTAGTAATCATTAGATTTTAAAAACACTCAGAAATGTAAAAAAAATAATTTATTTATTTTTTTAAAAAATTTATAATATATTTTGACTATTTTATAACCAAAATTTTAATAAATTTAAGATAAAAGTCGGGTTTGAAAAAGTAAATAACCCTGCTATTTTAGAAAGATTGGAAAGTAATAAAAATGATAAAATTAGTCATTTCGAGGACGAGAATTATTAGGGTTAATAAATTAAAAATAGAGAAAATAATAGTTAATTAGAAAATTAAGAAGGATAAATTAAAATAACTGAAATAGCAAACCTGATTTAATAGGAAAATGAAATAGAAAATAAAAATGAATAATAAGATTAAACATATAGTCATATTAAACTGAAATAAGATGAAAATCAGAGTGATGAATAATTTTTAATTAGTTTGGATTAAGAGTTTAGAAAGCATAAAATTTACAAAATAAGTTTTAGAAGGATAGGAAAATTAAAAAATGTGAAAATTGGGTAAAAATTAAATTAAATTTTTAAATATTTTATTAATTTTTTATAAAATATAACTATAAAAAAGAGTTATAAGAACTTTTATTTTATAAAATATTAAGTGTTAAAATTTATAATAATATAGATTAAATTATTGTAAGAGTTTTTAAGAGATTTAGTAAAATTAAAAAGAAAAAGTATAAGGTTATTTATAAAAGTTAGGGAATTGTTTTATGGTAGATGAAAAGGGGGAATTTTAAAATTATAAAATGGAAAAATTATTTATAAATAATGGATAGCATAAAATAGAAGACTTGATGGAGAATACCTATGATTCTATTTTAATTTAGTTTAATTAGACAAATTTGAGTAAAATTACATTTAAAAGTAGTTTGCTCTAGTTGCCACCGCTGATATTTTACATAAAAAATGAAATTACTTAGAATATTCCGTTTAAAATTTCATTTGTTATGGGAAATTAGTTTAAAGTCATTGATATTGTAATTATATAAATAAATATGAATTATAATGATATAAATAACAATTAAAAAAACTATTAAAATAAAGTTTAATATAAAAATAAAAAAAAAATTTAAAAAATTGAGAAAATTTTATGTAAAAATTAAGATACTAATTTTTATTAGTTTTAAGTTGAAGAGTTAATTTACCCAGCTTTGATTTTAACTCAAAAACATTGGTTAGAATCTTCAGACCCTAAGCACAGGTATGGGAATTACATGCTAAAATATTTTTAAGTATGGGAAAAAAGTAAATGTTGGGAAAGTTTTTTTTATTGGATAGATTTTGTAAACTTATTATTATAATATTTTAAAAATTATTTAATTAAAAAAATATATAGAATAAAAAATAAATTAAGATTTTTATTAAAAAATAGTCAATATTTTTATAAATAAAATAGTTTAAAATTTTTATAAAAAATACATTAATATTTATTTAGATAATATATAGTAATATTTTTTTAAAAAATAAAAAGATTATAATTTAAAATAAATAATATATTTTAAAAGGGTGAAGGGGCTAAATTGAGCTTGGAAGATTGTCCTAGAGAAAAACTAGAAGAATGCACAGTATAATGTAAATAATAGAAATTATTATATATTAATTTTTTGATTTTTTTAATAAAATTATAAAAGTATAGTTTATTTTATATATTTATAAATTAATTTTTTAATTTTAGATTTAGGAGTAGAATAAAGAAAAAAATTTAGGGTTATTGTGAGAAGAGGAGTATTTTATTATAAACAAAATTGGTAAATTGTAGATACTAGTAAAAGTATGACTTTTGATGCAGAATAAGTAGATGAGGACTAGAAATGGATATTTGTGATTTCTTTGGATTATAAATTTTATATACATCCTAAGGTTAGAGGAAAATTCCACGTAATATTTTCTTATAAATATAATTAATTTTTTAATAATTTTTTTTTTGCATATATGTTAAGAAATATAATATTTATTTGTTAATTAATCATTCAAAATTTTAAAATCATAGCATACATCCTTTTTAGGCGGAGGACCTGGTAAATATAAAATATATATAAATTTATAATGGATTATAAATTTTAATTTTAAAAGTATTATGTGCTGGGAATTTGATAATTTAAAATGGGAATTTAATAGAAATTAAACCACATAGCGGACATTATTTAACAGATTAGGAGCATTTTCACAGATATTTAAGATTATTGTAAACATATTGTGGTGTGGATTTAAATTAAGTTAGAATAGGAGAAATTAAAGACAGATAAAAAAAAAAAAAAAAATTATAATAGTAATAAATTTGAATGATGTATTTGTTTTTATTATATATATTTTATTTCTTATAGTATAATAATAATAATGCTATAAGTATATTTATTTAAGATTTCATAATTTTTATATTTGGATTTTTATCAATAGATTTTTTTTATTTTGTCATTTAAATAAAATATAAAGTGTTTAAAAGTACCTATGTATTTTATTATTTTTAATATAGATATTTAATTACTAACATTTGAGGAATTTAAATAATAAATATCAAAATAAAAAATTTTTTTATAAATATGAATTAATAAATACCATTAAAGGAAATAAAGTGTCCTGTTTAAGATCATGATGAAGCTCATATATAATTTTTTAAATTTTCCTAAAAAAAAGAGGAGATTTTACAATGTCTTTACTGTAATTTAGAAGATAAAGAGCCTTAGAAAAGAGTTATATTAGAATAATTAATGAGAGATCCAGTATGGAAAATAAAAAACTTTCCACCTTTAGAAAATCAAGAAAAAAGTAAATTAGTTAGATTAGCAATTGAAAATAATCAAAAGGAAAAAATTAAAAATTTTTAAGAAAATATATTTTAATAAATAGAGAAGATTTTTAAAGATATTTCTGATTCTTTATTGAAAGAATTATCGAAATAAAAAAAAGAAGTTACTTTGTAATTTGAAGATATTTTTAATTTATAGAATTAAAATTAGTTAAATTTATATGATTTGGAAGAATTAAAAAAAAGTATAAGGAGCTTTTCGAATGCAGAAATTAGTTTGGAATAATTATTTTAGATTTAACTGTAAAAGAAAAAAGAATATTCATGCGAGAAAAAAGCGGAAGTTATTTTAGATTAGGGAAAATTTTATTAATAAATATAATAGAATTTAGAGAATTTAATATAGTAAATGAAAAATAAATTGTAAATTTTTAGCGAAAATATTAAAATAAATTATAATGACGAAGTAATAGCAATGATTTAAGATAGATAATTATATGGAGGGAATTTTAATTAATAATAAGTCTAATAATAAGAAAATTAACTTAATAAAAATATTACAAATATACAAATTTAAAACTAAAATTTAGATAAAAAGAGTTTAATAAGATTTCACAAGTCTTAATATAACAATGATAAATTTGATTAAGAAGAAATTTAGATTTTCGATGAAAAAGCAAATAATTAGATAATTAAATTTAATGATTAGAATATATAGTCTTTTAAGTAAGTTTATAGTGATATATTGGATAAAAATTAGACTTATAATATAAGAATGAAAACGAATTTTTTCGGGAAAAATAATAATTTGAATTTGAAATTTTGTTTATTGGAAAACAAATAGAGAGATAAATTTTACCATTTTTATAATTTAATTTAAGTTTGTTTTCCCGACGGAAAATGCTGTGCTTTAAATGGAAATGATTCGATAGTTGAAGGAGAATAATTTACCAAATTTTTGAAAGATAATGAAAGTATTTTAAATATTGTAATTAATTTCGAATAATCGTGTTTTGAAGTGTATGATGATGAAAGAAAAGGTTATATAAAAAATGTTATTGACAAGTAAAAAATTTAGGACGATATGGTTTTTGGCATTTTGATTTGGTAGTTTTACAATTATAAAGCCGTTTTTGATATTATAGAAATTAAATGAATATAAATGCATAAGTAATGGGTATTATCCCAGTATCTAAGAAATTTTAAATATCTCATTATTATATATATATATTAATTAATAATAGATCATTAATTTTATAAAATATTTATATGTCAAATCAAATAAATGTTAAATAAAACAAAATATATAATTAATTTCTTTCTTTAAAATGCTTTTTATAAGTAATTTCAAGTTATAATTTTTATATAATATATTTAAAATACTTAAATTTTATTTGTAAAATTCATATTTTAAATATTAGATATAAAATTAAATAACTATAGAAAAGCATGATAAAATATAATTCAAAATTTTGCGTTTTAATTGTTATATTAATTTGAAGATATTGGATTAAATAATGGATTTTCAGGTTATTAAATGCTTGTTGAAGTTTAGTTTAAATATGTATTGCTATTTTATTCGTTATATTAATACTATTGATTAAACCCTATATTATTCTGATTAGAAACTGGTTAATTTTAATAATTTTAATAACTTTAATTATTATTTTGGTTTAAATAAGGAGTCATCATAATATTAACGTCTTATTATTAATATGGGTTTTAGTTAAAATTTTAGTTAAAGTTTTAATTGAAGTTTTAATTGAAGTTTTAATTTTAGTTTTGATTAAATTATGTGGGATCTTGTTATTACATTTGAATTAGTTACTATTAAGGAAAAGGATTGACTCCAGGTGTATTAGGTTAATAAGATATTAATTATTGTAAATGATTTCCAATGTATTAATCACAATAAACTGTTTTTTAGATATTGAAATCACAAGAACCTTTTAAAAATTTTTAATTTGCTTACTATTAAGTTTATAAATTTAAAATACATATATATTTACCTGTAGATTTGTAAAAAAGTATATTGTAGAAAATTGATAAGAAAAAGAAATATGATAAAATCAAAACTGGTAGACTTAAATAGCAAGGTACACCATTTATAAATACTAGTTATTCCTTTTCAAGTCCCTAAATAGTACTTGTTTCATGACTAATTTTATTGAAATAATAATAAAAAAACTATATTATTATATTTAATAGTAAATGTTAATTTACCCTTCCCAATGTGTGTCTCTACATTTGGCTTATTGTTCCATAAAATTTTTTAACATTTCCCAGTTATTTTCAGTTAAAGGACTTCCTTTATACCAAACAAATATACTTTTTAATCTGATACAACCGTCTGATTACATAATACTTGATAAATCTTCGGTTTTATCTATTTTTAATTGATTCAATTTATTTATAAATTAATATTTAATAATATTATTTTGAAATAAAATTTATATTTTGTTGTATATAATTTTAAATTTATATAGTTTACCTTAAACCTGTGAATAGCTAAATTGCTCTTCTTTAGTGAAAGTGGTTACTCTTCTGGAAGATGATCTTCCTTTACTATTTCTTCTTCGAACAATATGATAAGAGGAGCTAAAATATAAATTAACTTTATTATTAGTTTGATATTATTAAATTAATATAATTATGATTATTCTTATTTAGAATTTTTAATACTTCTATTATACTATAGATTAATGAAAAATAAAAACAAAATTTTTTTTTTTTTATATTTTCAATTTCATAATAAAATAAATAAACATACACTTTATATTGTAAAGTTGGATTTAATCTGGCCATTTATTTTCCGTATTCAACTATTTATTCTCTTGATTTAGCATTTCTTAAGTATTTTCTAGCTGATGAGGAAAATATTTTCAGTACTGTTCCAATTAAATAAAATACCATTATAATTATATATGCAGGGGAAAACCCTTATTATTCTATATTTTTATGAGAACTATATATAATGAATCCATATCCAAAGATAAATGCCATGAAGAAAAAGTCAATGACTAAAATAAATATATTATAACTTACTTTATTTAAAAGTATAGATTAAAGATTTAAAAAAATATATTTAAACTAAAAATTTACTAATTTCACGATAAGGGGGGCAGCTACCTGAGTTATCTTAAAAAAAATTAAAAAATTAATATTAGCATATAATTATGATTCATTTTCATAAATAGGGTAAATAGTTTATTTTATTACTAATTGTGGCTTATTTATATTATATGTTATTGTAGTGTTCTCTCTATTGATTAATATTTGCTGGTTCAGTTGATAATTAAGTCATAAACTGCTCATTAAGATCCTGTATAAATTTTAAGATATTAAGTAACAACAATACAAAAAATATATTTATGTTATTTTTATAATACATTTGATCTGTAAAAATCTTTGCTTTCGTAAATTGGGCCTTTTTCAAACATTTTCTTAAATATAATATTTTAACTATTTTTTTTTATTTATTTTATTACTAATTGATTTCTTAGAATTAATGTTATTTTAATTTAATTTAACTTTTTTATACATAAACTATTTATAAGTTTTCTATAAAGAATTATATTTAAGGATAATATACCTGAAAATATTTATATATAATAAACATTAATACTAGTATTAAATATAACAAAAGTCATAAAAATAATAAAAACCAAAAAACTTTTATAAGTCATTTTTTTACCTAAATTTTAAATTTCTCATAAGAAAATATTAGGGGTAATTTATAATAAAATTTAAATAAAATAAATAATATTATTAATTTGAATTTGCTATCAGAATTTATTATATACTTAATTAATTTTAAGTTAAATTTTATACTTGATTTATTTATGGTATATGCCATAATTTTAAATTATTTAATAATTTTAAATTATTTAATAATATTGAAATATTAAATAAATTAAATATAAATTATTAGAGTAGAATTAATATTTAATTTATAAAATTACTGAAAAATATTGAATATTTTGCCAAATAAATAAATTTAAACTGTTAATTTATTGCATTTTATAGAAAATAAAATTGATTTTAGAATACTCTATTTTAATATAAAGTATGAAATAAGAAAAATATAATAATAAAATATTTCATAGTATAGAATGTTGATTATTATATTAATTTATATTTAGTTTTTTAAACAAAGGACTCTCTGGTTATTAAATGCTTGTACTGGTAGAGTTCAAAAAATTATTATTATTATTTTAATATTGTTAATTATTCTTCTAATCCAAAACAGGGTAATTAATATAATTTTATCTTTAACTTTAATTTACATAACCATTCGTAGAAAGATCAATATCTTTTTATAATAATTAAAATTAGTGATCTTCGTTAAAATTATGATCAAATAAATTTTAATTTTAATCTTAATTAATTTATTATGTATCATCTAAAGATATTTGGAATTTCTATTTTTAAGTAATAGAATCGATTTATTATGGCATGGATTTCTATTATTGTTTTTCGATCTATTCATCACAATAAATTGTTTTTTATATCATGAAATTGCAGGAATCTAGAAAATGATAGGGATTAAATTTGATATTAAAATTAAAACATATATTTATTTATTTACCTGTAGTTTTGTAGAAAATTATATTGAAGAAAATTGATAAAAAAAGCATATATGATAAATATAATACTGAAAGATTTAAGTAACAAGGTAATTCATTCATAAATACAAAAAATTCATTTTCAAGTCCTTTTATAGTACTTGTTTCTTCACTGATTTAATAAGTAATAATAATATATGTTATCAGATATAATTTTTATTTTTATATTTAATTTATGATAAAAAATTTACCTATCCCACTTTTTATCTTAATATTTTGCTTATAATTCCAATGAATTTTTAAATAATTTCCATTTTTTTTTAGTTTATTCATTACCTAAATACCAAACAAATTTACAATTAAGTCTTATACACCTGTTTTATTACTAAATATTCGATAAATCTTCAGTGTTATCTTTTTTTAAATGAAAATTAAAAAATCTTAATTATAGTTATATATGCTGTAAATTTTTAAAAATATATTTAATATTACCTTATACTTTAGAATATTTAAGTTTCTCTTCTTTACTAAATGTAATTGATTGAATTTTTGATTTATCCGACCCTTTAACTGTATGATAGGCAAAACTAATAGAAAATATGATAGAATGATAAAAATGGTATTTTAAATATTAATATAAAAATTTATAAAATTCTAAAACTAGAAAAATAATTATTTAAAATTTTAAAATCAATATACAAATTTATTTTAATATTAATAAGTATTAAACTAAAAATATATAATTACGCTTTGTATTAAATGATAGGGTTAGATTATTCCATTTACTTTCCATATTCTAAAATATAATCATAACTGATTGCTTTTATTAAGTATTTTCTTGCTGATGAATGATACATTCTTTTTATTGATCCAGAAAAATAAACAATGATTAATAAAAAATAGGCTAGTTAAATTTGAAATTATTCTGCATTTTAGTGGAAATTATAGATATAAAATATCAATCCAGAGAGAGTTATCAAAAATAAAAAATCAAAAACTAAAAATTCATAATAATTTGGATTATTTTTTTAATAATTAATAAAATTAAAAGTTATAAAATTAAACTTACTTATTTCACTAAAAGGGGGACATCCTCCTTTTTAAACTTAAAAAAATAGTGTTAATATAATTAAAAAATACTTATTTTAATAATATTTATATTACTTTTAGTAGGTTATTTTTATTATTTTTGATCAGTTATCTATTATCTCATTAACTATTTATAAAAATCTTAAATATAAATATTTAAAAAAATATATATTTTTATTAAATATAGAGCTTTTCTTACATTTTATTTGAAATTATCGTTATTTTCATCAATAGTAATTTATTAATACATTCCAATTTTAAAAACCCTGTTTTTGTTTTTATTTTAATTATTTTCTTTTATTATTTAAATTTATGCTTTATTACTATTTATTATTTAAATTTATGATTTATATAATTATTATTTATTTTTTACATTTACTTAAGAGCAAAAAGAATATTACAAATTTTAGTTAGAATTAATTTTTATTACAAATTATCATTATTTTGTATATAATAATTTCAGGTATTTTTATAAAAATAATTAGGATAATGTTTTAGTCTAAATACAATAAAATTATCTTAATTATATATGAATTCCTTTTTATTTCTACAATTATTTGGCTAAGATTTAATTAAAAATTGTTTTAGAAATTTTTGATATTTTTTAAATATATTATCAGAATATATCATCTATTTCATAAATTTGAAAATTAAACTATTTTTAGTTTAATAATCTATTTAATTTATGATCTATATATTTCAAAACTTTAGGTGAATAGTATTTTCCTTGCGGTAATATTAATTATATTTGTCATCTGTATCAAAAAGCAATTGCAATTATAAAAAAATGAATTAAAAAATTAAGGTATTTTTTAACATATTTTATTTCATTATTCTTATTGAAGAATTCGAAGTATGGCTATATTTAAAATTTTTGGATTATGAAAAATTAATTTTAACATAAATTTAGAAATAAATTTAGAAAATTTTTTCAAAATAATGGTTAAAAAATAAATTTAATATATATTTTAATTGTAAAAATAATTTTTTAAAGTATCTAATATATTATAATTAATTAATCACTTTAAAATGTTTATTTAAATCAAAACTTATTTAAATCATTAATATTGGTATAATAAGATATAAAAAAATATTATTACTATATATCTATTATAAATATTTATACAATAAATTTTTATGTCTCATTTTAATTCTGAACAATATTTTATCTAGAATTAGATTAAGAATTATATGATAATTTACGAATTAGATTAAATTTAAAATAAAATATCTAAGTATGCCCACAATTATATATAGGCAATATTTTATAGTTTAATTATTAATTTTCTATAAATTAAAAATAACCTTTGACTTTTTTTTAAATTAAACATATAAAAATTATATCAACATTTTTAAAGTTTTTTAACTTTATATTTTAAGGTTAGGTTAAATAATAATATTTATTTTACTAATTATGTTTAAAATAATTTATTTTTTTGTATATTACTAGTAATATATTATTTTTATATAAATTACATATAATATATATAATATTATCGTTAAAGTTTAAATTTGTATTAATTTATTATAAACATTTCTAAATAACTTATGAGCGCTAAAAGTACTACTTTTTATAAAGGTCAAGTTTATGTCGATTTTCAATGCCAAGTCATGTTTAAATTTATTTTCGATTAGTAAGTAAAATTTCAACTGTAAATATGAAATAAATTCGAAAAATAAATATAATTTATTTTGTACAAATAAGTTTTTTATTAAAATATGTGTGTAATTAATATAAAAATAAATCTCAGTGACTAAAACATCCTAATCATATTAATCAATAAATAAATTTTGAAATTATAGGAACAATGAATAAGGGGGAGGTAATGATTTAATAAAAATAAAAAAAAATAAAAAAAAATAAAAAAAAATGCTTACTGGGGTATTAGTATAATTTTTTCAGAAGTTTTGTGGTAATTTTTTAACTTTTTTATTATCATATATTTGCACTAATTATAATACCAATTTTAAAATTATATTTATTCAAAATGATTAAAACTAAAATAAAAAAAAAACTAGAATTCAAAGATAAAGATTCATAAAATTAAATATTGGGTTTATTTAAATATTATAAATTGATAAAAATAAATATAATAAATAATTTGTTTATGTATTATAATAATAAAATAAAAATACATTTTTCATATCATTTCTACCCCTAATGGAGATTATTTGTATTCGTTACATTAAATATTTTATTAAAAGAATAAATATAAGTATTTTTCAAACTCATCAATCTAATTTAGTTAGTGGAAATTTTTTTATAAATTGATTTCATGTAATTTTTTACTTTATTTTTACTTATTTTGATTATTTTAATTATTTTATTTATATTGACTAGTTTTTGCCTAAAAAGGATTCTGGCCTTAACAAGTGATATTCAAGGTTGATTATCTAGTTAAATTTTGGCCAGTTTAATCATATAATAATTTACCGCGGTAGCTTAGAGGATTTTAGATACAACTTTACTCACTTTATGTAGTTTAAACATAATCATACGGTAAAATTAAATAAGTTATATGTATATTATTTCTGGCTAATAAATCATTTATAAAAGAAAAGTCTTAATAGTATTTCATTTAGTTTTCGTAGCCTAAATTAAATAAATTAAATTTTAATTATTAATAATAAAGGAAAAGTAAATAAGTATTATATTTATTTTTAAAAATATATTTATTACCTACTAGTATGATATGATCTTAAATTCTTGTTTTTTAATTTTAGATATTTCTAGAAGCTTATTTTTTTGAATTTATTAATTCTTGCATAGCTAATTTTATAGAATTTTAAAAATTCGAGGGGTAGTTTATTAAATCTTCTTAATTTATTTAAGAATTAATTTCATGAAAGTAAGATATATATTAATTGTAAAGTTAATTCTAAATTTAATTTTCAATTTTTGTGAGCCTAATTATTATTTTAGAAGAAATTCTTTCTATTTATTGCAATTTTTACAAATTCTTTTATTAATTTAATTATTTTCCAAATATTATATTTTTTTAATGTAATTAAATTATATGTGCTTATTCTATCATGTATCCTAAATAATCTTAAGATTATATAATATTTAAACAACAAAATTTATTGATAGTTTATTAAATTTGAATGATATCCTTTGCAAGAATAGCACAATTAAAAGCTATATAGATTCTTTAAATTGGAGTTTGATTTTATTTCAAAAATATCTAAAATTTACATAAATAAATTAATAAATAAATAAATAAATAAATAAATAAAAACATAACATAACATAACATAACATAACATAACTTAACTTAACTTTAATTTTAAATTAATAATTCAATTTGAGATACATTATTAAAAGTAAATAAAATATATTACCATTTAATTCAGTTTTTTTTAGAATATTGAATCTAATATTTAAATTTATTCATTTCTGTAGCAAGTCATATAGTATGGACTATTTTCAATATTTTATGTTATAAGAAGCGCAGATAATTTGAATTTTTTTTAACAATAATAATAGTATGATTTTACTATTGAAATTTATTATAAGTAAATATATTTTTTTAAATGTAAATATGATAGTCTACAATTGAATTAAGATTATTTATTAGAATAAATGGAATTAATTTTAGGATAGATTTCTTAAATTTTATTAAGATATAATTCCGCTTTTTCAAATTAATTTAGAAAAATATAATTGAGAGACTATAGTCTGTATATATTGTAATATATACAAGGACAGTAATTTTCATTTTTTATAAATTCAAAAACTTTATTTATTTTTTTTTAAGCCTAAATTAACAATTAAATCTAATATCTGCAATTTTATTATAGCAGTAGTAATGTATATTGTGCTAAATTACATTTTACAAGATTCATTAATCTATAAAAAAATTATTAAAATATTTTAATAAAAATAATAGAATAAAGTATTTTATTATAACGTTTATTTTAATAAATTACCTATTAAGTAATAATTGGGATAACTATTAGACATGAGAGTAATTTTTAAATAATGAATAATTTATTTGTTTTTCTTGTTATTTTTATATATTAACTTATTATTTTTGTTTTGTTTTTTTTTTCATTAAATTTGATTTCATTAAGAATGTTTTAAAATAATTTTATAAATTTTATTTAAAACTTTTGTTTAAATTTTTCTACTCATTTTAATTCTTCTTAACTGTTTCTTATAAAAGAAGAATACTAATATAATAATACTTAGCTGCTAATAGATAATTTTGTTCTCTGTAATAAATATTTCCAAGGTTACTACAACAAACACTTTCTAAAAAATGGTTTTTATTTTTTTAAAAAAGAATGTAACATTATCCATAAAGCAATTTCGCATTTAAATAATTATCATTTTGTTAAGATAAATAAGCTTCATTAAAAATGCTAAATAAATTGTATATACAATCTTATATTTCATTAAGTTCTTTATACCAAAATGTTTGCTCTTTTATTAAAAAATTCGACTAAAATATTTTTTTTTTAATTTAATTCATTATATTGACTTGATTAATAGATTATAGCTTTTTACTCATTTATTCTATAGGAGCATTAAATTTTTATGAAAATTGCAGCGCATAATAAATAAGAATAATAAATGATATAGTTGTTATAAAAAAAAAAACTAATAATGCTACTTTCGACAGTGATGATATAAATGCCAATAAAGTATTTGAATTTTTTTATAATTGTTCTTTTGAAATTATTTAAAATAGAGTGTACATATTATATAAGTATAAATTTCCATCATTATTCTGAAAAACTAAATTTATGGTTGAAACTACTGCATACTTGAATTATCCTTAAATTGTGAAATTAAATTCGACCTAATTAAAGATTGATTTATTACTTAATAATTAAAAAACATAATCTTTTTCCAATTAAGTAATAGTAATATTATTTTTGATATAAATAGGCAATTTATCAATAAATTATTATTATTCCTCTGATGTATATCCTTTTATATCAAATTCAAGTTTTTTTAAAGTTCTATCATAATCTCCATATTATTCATCATTATTTATATCTTAATGATAAACAACTGCTTAGGTTTCTGAGTGTGTCACAACTTTATATTAAAAATTAAATTTAGGAAAAGACGTATTTGAATTTATATTTGCATATTAAATATTAAAACTTGATATTTAAAGTATTAAAATGTCAAATTTATTATTAAATTTACTTATATAAGACGTTTCTTATTCATAATTTTAAAAATAATTTTATAGCTATTCTAGGTAAATATCGCCACAAAATATTTCTGCCTAACTGTTTTATTTATAATCTATTCTCCAACAAACTTTATTTAAAATTTTAAAATATAAATTAATAAGTAAATAATATTATTATCAGTGCAAAATACTAATTATTTTATAAAATATATCATATATGGTATAAATTAATATTTTTTTTATTGTTTAATTATTGCTGAAATAAATGCCATAAAAAAATATATATAAGAATTATAGGGAAGTGGGGGGACAGCCATAATATTTTTCATCATATATTTTATACAGATTATAGCGATTTTAAAAAAGAGTAAAAAACCTTTTAAAATTTAATTATTTATTTATAAAACAATATTAAATATGATTAAATTTTCCAATTTATTTATTATAATTTTATATTCTTTCTAATAAAGATTATTTATAATAATTTTCATTTATTTATATATGATAATATTTTATAAATATTGTATACTTATTTACAAGTATTTATATAAAATGGTATCTCATTGGCCAATAATAACTACGGTTTATTTAAATATACAGGTTAATTGGAATTAATTGTGTTTTAAAAATATTTTCTACATCTTATATCAAACTATCTATTCTAAATTAATAATTTAAAATTATTTTGCTTATTAAATAATTATTTTTACTTCAAATTTATAGTATTTATATTTGCAGTCTTCTGGTACTCTATAATGTGATATGGTTGTATTTCCTAAAGTGTACGAATACATTAAACCGTCTGTTTAATATCCTTTAAAATATTTTTTTATATTATAAAAAATTATTTTTATATTTTATATTTAAATAACCAAAAAAAATTAATTATAAAAAATGAATTTATATAAGTATAAGTATTAAGTTATACCGCCAAGCGCACCATTAAATTTCATTTTAATTTCATTTTATTCAAGTTAAACTATCGCCCTTATCATAAAATTTGCCTAGGCTACTTATTAATTTTATATAAATGTTTAACTTGGGAATTAGTTTGAATCTGTGTAGTTTTTATGAAAACTAAATTATAAATTAAACATTTATTTTAATTAAAATTTAAAATATAAAATTTTTTAAATCATAAAATTTTAATTATATAGTTTAAGCATAGTTGTTTATTAGATAAATTATATAATAAATCAAATTGTGGCCGGATTTATATCATTTAAATTATTTTTTCAAGGTTTTATTTCTAAAAATAAAGTTTTTTTTTTATTCATAAATTTCTTAGCGCTAGAAGATATATTTTTTGATGATATAAATTAAAAAATCTAGTATAAATTAAAATAATAAATTTTTATTACTAACCATGGACATAATTTTAATTTTTTTTAGCTCCCTTTCGCCACAAATCAAATAATGCTTATTTTGAAGTATCATTAGCATTATGTAATTCTTATATATCTATCATATCTATGTTACTATTATTATTTATAATAATTTTTTCATTATTAATTTTATTTTTTATCATTTTCATAGCCTAACTTTAAATTGAAAGTGGTTAAACATCTACATCTATTCTTGATTTTAGAGATTATAATAACTTATAAATTATAAAGGTAATTAATTTTTTTAAAAATTAAACCAAAATATATGAATAATAATTATAAAATTAAACAAGTATTGAGTAAATATGTCAAAAAATTTATAATCTTGAATATGAAATAATGAGTTATAAAATTAAAAAACAATATAAAAGTAAATTATTGTTATTGATTCAAGCTAATATAGAGGACTAAGTTCAAGAGCCTCAAGGTATATAATAAGTTTAATAAAAATAATTAATTATATTTAATATTATTTCTAACATATTATCAGTTATATGAATTATATACTAAATTTATTTCAATTTTTTTATGGAAAAAAAAATAATTTAATTATTTCTAATATTTATCATTAATGATCCTTTTTTATTTTATAATGTTGAAAAAATAAAATTATGAATTAATAAATAAAATTATGAATTAATAAATTAAATTATAGAATAATTTCTAATATTAAATAAAAATAATCTTTTTTATTTTGTATAATGATACAAAATTATAAAATATTTTATATTTTATTAGAATAAAACATATTAGAAATTTTTTTTTTTATGATTTTTAAATTTATGATAAATATTGAAATTTATATAAAATTAAATGAAAAAAATATAATGAATCTTTAACATATTTTTTACAAATGAATTGGATTGAATTTAGACCTAAAACAAAGAATCTGTCGCAAAATTAATAATATCTTTAGAATTTATATAAACTTTCATCCAAGCCAAAATAATTAGAGTTATGCCACATAATATAGGAAAAATTAAATTCAGAATAATTAAGTATTTGTGTTACATTTTTATTTAATTTTTTTTTTTATTTTTTTTTTATGTTCTATTCAATCATTTATTATTTATCGAATACTATTGCTTTTAATTTTTTGTTAAAGTATTACTAAAATTTAGAAATTTAATCATATTGATTTATTATATATAGTTATTAAAACAAAATAAAGTGAAAGAATTATTAAAATCTTAATAGAATAAGAAATAATTTCTTAATATTATATATGAATTTTAATAAGCAGTAAATAACTATTTAAATTTATTATTAAAAATTAATCAAATATTTTAATGGATATAGTAGTAAAATAAAAAAAATTAAAATCTTTCTAGTATAATAATTATATGATCTTTATAGCTAGGAAATATGTATAAGTTATACAAGTCAAATATTTTTTAAATTAATTTAATTTAATATAAACCATTTTACCGTAATTATATAATATAACTATACTCCCTATTTCGTTTTGTTAATTTTTTGACTGATTATCATAAATAATTTTTATGAATTTTCAAATATATCTTAACAATTTATAAAAAAAATAAAAGTATTATTTTATAATTCTGCAAAAAACCTAAGACAGATATAATGAGAGATTTATATTGAATCACTAAAAATAAGTAATTTTACATGCCTTAAATCAGGGCTGTTCCCTCCCCCCCTAAAATTTTGCTGGCCAGCGGAATTAATTCCGCTAGGAAAAAAATGAAATATTATATAAAATTATTTAAAAAATTTCGTGTTTTTTGTATATACTTTTTAATTTTTTAGTATATACTCTTATAATTCTTTAGTATATACTTTTTTAATTCTATAATAGTGTGTAATTAAGTGTTAATTATAAACTAAATATTAAGTATGTAACATTTTTTAATAAACGTGGGCTGGAATAAATTTTAATTTAAAATTCGTACCTACCCCCAGTGTTTTTCCGGTCTTACCTTATAATTTTGTTTAAAAATATATCTTAGTATATCCAATTTTAATTGTATATTTATGTAATAGTTTAATTAAATGATATTTATAAACTCTATAGTTATCATTTTTTAACTAAATTAGGACTGAAATTTCGTTACCTTACGGAATTTTATATTTCATAGCCTGATTTACTAAATTGGAAATAAATTATATAATTTAAAATACATACCCCCCCCTATATTTCAAATTTTTCATATATTTTTTAATATACCACCGGATTTTTTTTCATTTCTATATTTATTCAGCGAAATTAGAACACTACTTGAATATATATATATAAAATCAACAATTATTTAATTATAAAAACTAAAAAAAATGCATCAAAAATGATAAACTGATGTCATGATTTTAATTTAATACTACCCTAATGAATTTTTTATATAAATTATATTTTAATAAAGCCCAATTTCTTACTTGGTTTTATTAATATAGAAATTATCCTTGATTGAATGATATTTTCTATAAAAACAAAATAAAAGATTTTTTTAATATTTGTTTGCATTATGAGTAATTAAGTCACAATAATTTGATTTTCAAAATTAGGTTTAAATATTTTTTATGTAAAAAATACCCACCTTTAGCATAACTAATCTGCCCATAGAAATATTTAATATATATTAATCTTAAAGTTAGCCGTTATTTAGTAATCTTCATTCAATTTTTTAAAATTTATTTTTATCTTTTACCATATTTTATTCAATCTAGCAATTACTCACCAATAAATATAAAAAATATACTATTATATTTTAAAATAACAATATAATTTATAATTTATGTTAAAAAAATAGTAATGCTTACGATAAATTTGTTTTATAAATAAAAAATAATATTTTAAGTGTCGAAATGATATAAAACCAAAAAAGTTGATTTTCTTAAAAAAAGTGAATTAAAACAATTAAAAATGTTTTAAAAGCTAAAATTACTTAAAAATTTAAATATTGGTAAAAATGAAAAAAAAAAATAATTTTTGTTCCAGAAAAACGGTTTTTGGTCGAAAATTTTTATAACTAAGAGAAAAAAAATTTGTAACAAAAAAACACCTTTTGGAATTTTTGTACCAAAAAAATGGTATGATTTTTCAAATTTGTAACAAAAAAACTGATTTTTTACAATTTTTGTACCAAAAAAACTGAAAAAAAAAAAATTGTACCAAAAAAACGGACTTTTTAAAAAAAATGAAAATTTTGTACCAAAAAAACAGATTTTAAAAAATTGTACAAAAAAAACGGTCCTTTATATTTATTTTACGTAATAACTTCTTCCTTCATAGCTAAAATATAATAGTATCAGATGATTTATTATTATAATACGCTCCAATAAAACAGTTTAAAAATACTAAAATTTAAACAAAGAATATGAACCACTCTGTCATTATTTTGTTAGTTCATATAGAATATATTATAAAACTTAAAAAATATAGATATCATTTATTATAAATTTATGAGGAAGAAATAGTTTTACATTAAACATCAAAATTTAATCACCTAAACAAGAATAAGTAAATCAGATATTTAAATTAATGGAAATAAATTTTTTGATGAAACTTAGAGAGTGCTTGTATTTAAAATTATTATCAATTTTAATTTAGTTTATATATTTATGTATGTAAAAATAACACAAAATTAAAGGGTGTAACAAAATAAATTGGAAAATTGATTAGATTTTTCATAAAATAATATTATATATATTAAAAACATAAAAAAATGAAAATTTAGAAAAAATTAATAATTCCAGTCTATCTCCTTCCATATTCTTGAGGTTTTTGATATTGTCTAGTACTGACTTTAGGCATTTTTCTATAAAAAGTTAATTTTAAACACTTTCCCATAAATTAGACACTACTTCCATAAATCATCGCTAGTTTAGGTTATTTCTCTTTTTTAATAGCTGAGATCTTTCATTTATGCCCTCATCCTTTCAATAAGATTAATATCATAGACCTTTGGTTTCCCATCTATTATTTTTATTCGTTCCTTTTTTAGAAAATCTTAGGTACTTTTTGATGTATAGAATTTCGCCAAATCTTATTAAAGCTAGAGTCTTCCATTAAACCCATTAGCATTTAAAATATGATTTTTTAAGATATTTTGATATTTTTTAGAGTTAATCTTCCTTCTATTCTTAATAAAACTGATAAACCATTTTTGCATATTGCTTCCCATGCCATTATTTATAGCCCACCATTAATAGGTAATTTTTCATTAATAAATTTTTATTATTCCATTTTTCCTCTTCCATCTTTCGGAAAATCAAATGTATTATTATAGTTTTCTTTCATATAAGAAAGATGATTATAAACCATACTTTTAAATAAAGCATATGGTGTATTAGCTAAAATTTCAGTGGTTTTTACACCATTTTCTTTGTTCCCTAGAGCGAAAATCACTCTTTTTGGAAGGATAATTTTTCTTAAGCCACTTGAGATGGTTACATAATTTATATATTTTTTTGTTTAGTTTTTTTTAAATTTTTATTTTTTTTTGGTTTTAATTGAAAAAATAATTCAAATTTAATTTTAGGCGCAAAAAAATTTTCCAATTTATTTTGTTACACCCTTTATATTACCATTGAATGAATATAAAATAAAAATACTCTTTGAAATATTAAGTATTGAACCAAAAATGTACCTATTTAATCATTATGCCCTTTATAAAAATTATTAAGTATGGAATTAATACAATAATTTAAGTTACTAGCATATGGTTCCTGAAAAGAAACTTTTTTAGACTTAAAATCGCATTATTGCTGTTTATAATTTCATAACTTTTCTAAATAAATTATTAATTTATAATTATAAAACTCATATTACTTTTTACATACACATAATAAAGCTATTGTATGGGTCCTATAAGATTATATTAGTCATCATTATGGGTTTTCGTAATCTATTTTTTTTAATGAACATAAATAAAAGGCATGAACAACCCAAATATTGCCATGTCTCATCGTATAATATTTTTTAAATAACTTTTAAAATATAAATATAAAAATCTAAGAATATTTTATTTTAAACAAAAATCTAATGAATTTTAGGTGAAAAAAATTAAAATTGAGGAATTTTATTAAGTATGCGGAGCACACTAATATTGCTAGGTCTCTTTATAAACTATTTTTAAATTTCTAATAAATATAAATATCAAACTTCTATAGCATTTCTATATCCTAATTATAACTCAGCTAATTCCCTTATATGATAAAGTTAGTCATTAAAATGGGTTATAATAACATATTTTTTAAATTAGAGGCAAAAATATAGATCACTCTATTTTTTTTAAATATCTTTCTATAAAGTTTTACATAAAATTAAGTTTTATTATAAATATATACTTTAATCGAAACTAATCCTTAAATATATAATATTGAATACTAAATATACTAATAAAAAATTTGTATTTAGATATCATTAATCACATTTAGTTAACAAATATATATTATTCATATAATATGTTAAAAATTAAAACAATTTCTTGTCAATTTCTTTTCGCCAATTGCATTTATAATTTATTAATATTATATTTTTAATTGAAATATATTTATATCTTTTAAATTTTATTTGTAAAATTCTGATAAATATTTAATTTAAGAAGAAAAAATATAAAAAATAATGAAAGAATAGAATTCATAATTTGGTATTTTCAATATTATACTAATTTGAAGACATTGGGTTAAATAATGGATTTTCAGGTTATTATACGCTAGTTGGAGTTTATTTTATGACCATATTTTAATTTTACTCATTATATTGATATTGTTAATTAAAACCTATATTATTCTGGTCAGAAAAAGGCTAATTTTAATAATTCTAATTATTGTTTTGATTTAAATAAGGGGTCATCATAATATTAACATCTTATTAATATGGGTTTTAGTTAAAATTTTAGTTAGAGTTTTAATTGAAGTTTTAATTTTAGTTTTGATTAAATTATGTGGGATCTTGTTATTATATTTGAATTTGTTATTATTAAGGAATAAGATTAACTCCAGGTGTATTGGGTTAAAAAGAAATTAATTATTGTAAATGATTTCCAATGTATTAATCACAATAAACTGTTTTTTAGATATTGAAATCACAAGAACCTTTTAAAATTTTTAGAATTTATAATTAATATAAATATAAGTTTATAAATTTAGCACTCATATTTATTTACCTGTTGATTTGTAAAAAAGTATATTGTAAAAAATAGATAAAAAAAAGACATAGGATAAAATCAAAACTGGAAGACTTAAATAAAAAGGTATCCCGTTAATAAATACGAGTTATTCTCTTAAGAGTCCTTAAATAGTGCTTGTTTCATGACTAATTTTATTAAAATAATTTTACAAGGTTAATTGATATCATTTTTAAAAATAAATTTTAATTTACCCTTCCCAGTGTGTGTCTCTACATTTGGCTTATTGTTCCATAAAATTTTTTAACATTTCCCAGTTATTTTCTGTTAAAGGACTTCCTTTATACCAAACAAATATACTTTTTAATCTGATACAACCATCTGATTACATAATGCCTGATAAATCTTCGGTTTTATCTATTTTAATTGATTGAAATTATTTTTAAAATAATATTATTTTTAAATCAAATTTATATTTTGTTGTATATAATTATAAATTTATATAGTTTACCTTAAACCTGTGAATAGCTAAATTGCTCTTCTTTAGTGAATGTGGTTACTCTTCTGGAAGATGATTTTCCTTTACTACTTCTACTTCGAACAATATGATAAGATGAACTAAAAATAAAATTAACTTTATTATTAAATTAGCATTTCCAAAATTAAAATAATTATCATTATTTTTATTTAGAATTTTTAATATTTAATTATAATATAAATTAATGATAAAAAATAAAAACAAAATTAACATACTTTTATATTTTAAATTTTATAATAAAATAAATAAACATACACTTTATATTGAAGAGTAGGGTTTAATTTGGCCATTTATTTTCCATATTCAACAATTTATTCTCGAGATTTTGCATTTTTTAAGTATTTTCGGGCTGATGAAGAAAATATTCTCACCGGTGTTCCAATTAAATAAACAACAATTAGGATAATATATGGTGGGGAAAGCCCTTATTAATCTGAATTTTTATGAGAGCTATACATAATGAGTCCAAATATTAAGATAAATGCAATGAAAAAAAAGTCACAGACTAAAAATTAATTTTATTTTATTTATAAGAATAATTTAATGGTTTAAATAAAAATATTTAAATAAAAATTTTACTGGTTTCACGAAAAGGGGGACAACCACCTGAGCTATCTTGAATTAAAAAAAAATAAAATATAAAAAATATTATTTGCATAAAAATATGTATTATTTTTATAAATAAGGTAGATAGTTTATTTTATTACTAATTGTGGCTTATTTATATTATATGTTATTGTAGTGTTCTCTCTATTGATCGATATTTGTTGGCTCAGTTGTTAATTAAGTCATAAACTGCTTATTAAGATCCTGTATAAATTGTTAATAATAAAGTAGAAACAATGTAAAAAATATATTTATTTATGTCTTTTTTATAATACATTTGATCTGTAAGAATCTTTACTTTGGCAAATTGGGCCTTTCTCAAACATTTTTTTTTTTTAAATATTTTTTTTTTTTTTTTATTTATTTTATTAATAATTGATTTGTTAGAATTAATATAAATTAAGTTTAACTTTTATATTCATAAATATTTAAAAGTTTATTATAAAGTATGATATTTAATGATAATATACCTTAAAATATTTATATCTAATAAAAATAGTAATAAAAATAATAATTTTAGCAAAAATATAAAACCGAAAAATTTAATTTATTTAAATTTTAATTTTTTATTAAAAAACAATTGAAATAATTTATATAATAGAATTAAAATAGAAACAAATATAATACTAATTTGAATCTGCTACAACAATTTATAGTTATATAATTATTTAATTTTATACTTTTTCAATTATTCATATATGTTATAATTTGAAATTAAATAATAATATTTAACTATTAAATTATAATATTTTTTAAAATCAATTATATTAAATTAATTACTTCCCAAATACTTTTAATTTATTATATAATAATTTAGTTTACCACCAAAAAAATAAGTTTAGAATTAATATTTTATTTAGTTAATAAGCTTTCCATATAAATGTAATAATTTGTCAAATAAATTCAATTGATCCAAAAATAATACTTTTTTATTTTTTGCATTTAATTGAAAATATTATTTTTTTAAAAATCTTTTATTTTTATAAAAATTATAAGAGAAGAAATAGATAATAATTGGATATTTCTTATAATGGGATATTAAATATTATATTAATTTATACTTGGCTTATTAAATAAAGAGTTCTCTGGTCATTTAATGCTTGTACTGGTTGACTTCATAAAATTATTATTTTTTTTATTTTAATATTTTTAATTAAATCCGTCATCATTCTTATCAAAAACAGGGTAGTTCCAAAAATCATATCTTTTAATTAAATTGTAATTATGATTGATTGGAAAAACATATCTTATATTTATTATAAATATGGATCATAGTTCAAATTTGATTTAAATTATAGTTATCACTACTTTTAATTTTGTGCTAATTTTTTCAATTATTTTAATAAAATTACAAAGTATAATATTGTAATAGTCTTAATGTAATTAAAAATTTAGATTGTAATAAATTTTAATTTAGTTCATAAAAAAATTATCACTAATTTAGTGTTTGGATTAATTGATATTTAGATTTTCAAATTATAATCACTTTTTTATTTTAAATTTTTATTAATTTTAGATAACAGTAATAATATTCTAATTCTAATGTTTATATCACTGTTAATAGAAATATTGTTTGTAATTAATTAATAGTATACATTGTAAATTTGAATAATTATTATAATTGAAATATACTGAAAAAAAATTTAATTAATAATTTATGATGATAGAAAAATAACAATAATTTTTTACCAAAATTATTGAAATTATGCTCTGTTGAAGCTTTTAATTAAAATTATTTATTTAAATAATTGTAATTTGTTATTTTACTTATTATAGTTAATTAAAAAAGTGAACAGAAATTTGAAAATAGTAATAAATAAAAGTAAATTTAGAATAAATATTATTAATTAATTACCATAATTATTTATATTTATATTGGTATAAATACTATCGTATTTAATAATTATAATTATGTTATAAAACTTATTTAAATTATTAATTAAAAAAGTGAACACTAATTTTAATTTGCAATATGATAGAATTATGATAATTTTTTACATCACTTTTTCAAATTTTACTCACATTTTTAATTATAAATTATAATATACTTTATAACACAATTATAATTTTATAATATACTAATATTTCTATGAAAATCAATATAAAGATTAATTGTAATTAATCAATAATATGTATTTTAAATTTTAAAAATTATTATTATTATAAAAATATACTGATATAAATTTAATTAATTACTAATTTTAATAAAAAAATAGTAACAATATGGTTTAAAACATAGTAAAATTAAAGGGTGTTGAATTTTTTAATTATATCCGAAAATTATTCCAATATTTATAATTTTTTATTTTACTAATTATAATTTTATAAAAAAGTGAGCACAAATTTAAACAAAGAAATAATTTAAAATTCACTAAATAAATAATGGTTTAATTTATCATGATAATATTATTTAAATTTTTTGATAAATTATATTAGTATTCAATATATTTGTTCAATATATTAAAATTGTATAAGTGAAATTATATTTTAATATTTTATTGTAAAATATTAAAACAAAATTTGAAGATATAAATTAAAATATTTAATGATATTTATTAATAAAATTTGAAATGATATATATAATTTAATAATAATTTTTCATAATATTTCTATACCTAAAGAAGATTTATAGTTTTCTTAATATTATAAATTATATTAACAGATTATATATAAATATTTCTCAAATTCATCAATAGAATTTAATTAGTGAAAATTTTATTATAAATTGATTTCAAATAATTATTTATTTTATTTTTATTAATGCTGCTATTATTTTTAATTTTGATTTATTACTTGTTAACTATTTTGGGAGAATTTTTTTTCATCTTAATTAAATTATCCACTCAAATTATTATTAAATTATTCTTAAGATAATTCTTAGGGAAATTTTTATGAATTTAAGATTAATTTTAGGTCAATTTATGGGGTTTAAATATGATTATAAGGCAAAGTTAAATAGCTTATATGTGTAGAGTTTATTTTTAAAATATTATTTAAAATAGATAAATCTTTATAATATTTTGTTTAATTTTAGTAGCCTAATTTTATAAAAATAATAGTTATTTTAATTGGAATTTTTTAAAAAGTTGTTTCCCTTGACAAGCATTAAATTTGATGAATATAATGATTTCACTTAAATAAAATTATAAAAATAATTATGTGTGGAATTTTTATAAAATATGAATTTATTTTTATATTAAAATAATCATAATGGTATACTATAAATAATATAATAGGTTATCACTTATAATATTTTATAAATAATTACTTTTCAGATAAATTGTTATAATTAGTGCCAAATATATTTTTTTTATATTTATTATCATTAATATGACTTAATAAACGAATAAATTTTTTCAAGAATATCCAAAATTTTGCTAGAATATTATATTGGGAAACAACTTTGAAAATAAATTTTAATTTTAAAAATATTTTACCTACTAGTATAATATGATCTTAAATTTTTCTTTATTAGTTTTATATTTTTCCAAACATTTATTTTTTTGAATTCATTAATTCGCTTAAACACAGAAAAATAGATTTTTAAAAATCTGATGGATAATTGATTAAATCCTATTAATTTATTTTTGAATTTATTTCATGAAAATCAGATAATTTTTAATTTTACAAAGAATTCTTTTAAAAATTTTCAATTTATATAAGTTTTAGAATTATATTAGGAATTATTTCCAATCCTTTGAAATTTTTTGTAGTGCTATGTTAAGAAACTAACATTTTAGTAATATTTTAGATTTATATTTTGTTCGCTTGTTCTATAAAATATCCTATATAATTAAATGGTTGTATAATATTTTATTGACTAATTTTAATGATGGTTTACTATATTAAAATAAAGTCTTTTTTAAGAATTGCACAGTTAAAAACTAGATAAATTCTTTAAATTATGTTTTAAACCTAATCGGAAAAGATCTGAATATATATTGAATACAATAATAAATAAACTAATTAATATCCAAATGTTTTTATAAAATTTTAATGATATTTAAATAAATTTATTTACCGTTTTATTTAATTATTTCTAAAAAATAGAATCTAAAATTTATAATTGTTCGTTTCTAAAGCTTGTCATGTAATATGGACTATTTTCAATATTATAAAGAATAGTTTATGCGGATAATTGGTATTTTTTTTAAATATAATAATAGCATGAATTTATTATAGATATTTATTATTAGCATATAATATTATTATGATGTTAGTAAGAAAGTTTACAGGAAAATTAATAAAAGTTATTTGTCACATAAACTAGTTATTTTTTTAAAATTTTGTCAAAATATAATTAAGCTTATGAGAATTTTTATAAAAAACAAAAGTTTGGTGACTGAAGCATACACATATTTAAATAAATACAATGACAATAATTTTCATTCTTTAAAAAATATAAAACTTGATTTATCTTATGCTATGTTAATAGAGCCATTTTATGTGAAATTTCGCACTTTTATTGAAACAATAAAATTGTCTATTATGCTAAATAACATTTAATCTAGTTCATTACTCTTTGAATTAAAATTAATCAATTATAAAAGAATTTATAAATAAAAATTTATATGTTTATAATTTTAAATACTTTATAATATAGAAAATTACCTATTTAAAAACAAATATGGTAAATGATCAATTTTTTAGCAATTTTTAAATAAAGTGAAATTGATATCTTAATTTTTGTGTGGTTTAATTGAATCTTATTATTCTTTTTGTTTAATTTTTTTACATTTTAATATTTATTTTTAATTTTCTCAAAAATGATATTTAAAGTTTATACAAAATTATTTTATTCTTTTTTTTACACTATTTCAGCAATTTAGATTGTCTATTATAAAAGTTCAATACTTTTATTATAGTAATTTGCAGCTAAGATATACTTTTTTTCATGATGATAAATATTTCCTAAATTGCTCAAACAAATTCTCTCTAAAAAATAGTTTTTATTTTTCTTAAATATGATGTCTCATTACCCATAAAATAATTTAGAGCTTAAAAAATCGTTATTTTAATAAGATAAATATGCTTAATTAAGAATATTAAATAAATTAAATATGCAGTCTTAAATTTCTCTTAGTTCATGATACCAAAAAGTTTATACATTTAATTGAAAATTAAATTAAAATATTCCTTTATTTATTTAATTAAATATGCTAACTTAATCAACAGATATTAAATTATTTATCATTTTTTTTATAGGAGCATTAAATTTTTCTGAAAATTACAAGGTTTGGTAAATTAAGATAATAAATGATACACTTGTTATACAACAAACATCACTATTGCCACATTGGACAATGATTTTAATAAGCTAAGTAAAGATTTAGAATTTTTTTACAGTTATTATTTAGAAATAATCTAAAATAGTGTGTATACATTATATAGGTACAGATTTCCATCATGATTTTTAAATATCAAATTTATAGTTGAAATTACAGCATATTTGGTTTATCCTTAAATAGTAAAATTAAATTCTGTTTGCCTAAAAATAGTATTATTATTATTTAATAACTAAAATTCATAATTATTCTAATCTAATTTAGTAGTAGTAATATTATTTTTAACATAAATAGGAAATTTATCTAATAATTATTCTTATTCTTCTTAGGTATATCCTTTTATATCGAACTCAAGTTCATATATTGTTCCATTGTAATTACCATACTAATCATCATTTTCAATTTATTAATGATAAACTATAGTTTGGCTTTCAGAGTGCGTCACAACTTAATTTTAAATATAAGTACAAATTTAAAATAAAAATTTATTAAAATTTTATTTCAAAAAATTAATTTAAAATTATTAATATCAGCAATATTCTACAATTTTAAATTATTTCTATTTTCAAATTTGTGTTCACTCTTTTAAATAATTATAATTAGTAAAATAAAAATTATAATTATAGGAATATTTTTAATTTAATTAAAAACTTCGGCCGCAATTAATTTTGGTAAGTTTGATAAACAGATTATCACTGTTTTTAAATTAATATTAATTATTAATAGAAAGGGATTTTGGTATATTTTGATATTAATTATTAATAGAAAGGGGTTTTGGTATATTTTGATAATAATTATTAATTAAATTTAAAATACATATTATTAATTAATTACAATTAATATTTATAGATAAGGGCATAGATATTAGTATATTACTTTGGTTGATTTTTGAATGAAAATTTAATTATGAAGGGAGTATTTTGATTTTAATTTATTTTTGATATTAATAAGTGTTATTTTACATACATTAACAAAAAAATAATAATTTTAGATTAAAGTACTCCCTAAATAATTAAATTTCGATACAAAAATCAACCGAGATAATATTTAAAAATTATAATAGTGATATAAAGTTAATTAAATTTATAATTATAAAAAAGTGAAAACAAAATTGAAAAAAGTTATACTATAATATATTTAAAAAAATTGTACATATATGAAGTTTCTTATTCGTATTATTAAAAAAAACTTTATATTTAATTAAGATAAATATTTCCACACATTATCTCAGTTTTATAGCTATTATTAAAACGAATTTTCCAACAAACTAAACAAAATATGGTTAATTTAAAGCATATATAAATTAATTAAAAATAAATAAATTTTAAAAAGTTAAAATTTAGTATTTAAAACTAATTTAAATTTAATTACACGGATTTACATAAAACGGTATCTAATTGGAATAAAATAATAATCGTTTGTATATTTATATAGAATTATTTGAGTCCAATGTTCTATCAAAATAAGGCGTAGTTGTTTGGTACTATATAATTTGTCAATCTAGTATTTTGCATAGGATAAATATGCATTAAACTATCTGTCTTAAATTTTATAGTATGTTAGAATAATATTAGAAATATATAAAAAAATATTTATAAAAAAAGAATATATTAGTTTACAATACATGTAAATTATTATAATATTTTTACCTCCCATAACTTCACTAAACTTCATAAGCACATTTTTTTATTAAAGCTAAACAACTGATCTTATCATAAAATGGGATAAAGATACTTTTTATTTTATATTAACGTGCTTGTTGGAAATTCGCTTATATCTGTGTAATTCTTATGGTAACTAAATTTAAATAAAATAAAAATGGTTATTTTTTATTAAATACTTTATTTTAAATTGTACCCAGTAATTTTTAATTACTATATTTTTATATTATATAGTAAAAATTAAGTAAATATTATAATTTTGTCTATATAATAATAAAAAATTAAATTATTTACTACAATAACTAATTTTATAGTTCAAAATTTACTTTTAAATTTAAATGCATATTTAAAATTAACGCAAATATATATATAAAAATATTAATTCTTTGTTTTATTTACTATGCACAGACATAATTGTTATTTTTTTTGTTTCCCTTTTATCATAAATTAAATAACTCTTGTTTTGAACTATCTTGATTTTAATATAATACTTCTTTATCTATTTAATCAAATATGCTATTATTATTTATGTTAACTTCATCTGCATTAATTTTATTGTGAATCTCTTTCATTGCTTAGCTTTGTAGTAAAAGAGGTTAAATGACTATATCTATTTTTGATTTCAATGATTATATGTGCTAAAAAATTATTTATTACAAAAATAATTTAATAAAAGTTAAATTTAAATTTATTTAATGTAATTTTTAAGTTTAATAACTGATTTATTGAATATTTTTTATTCATAAATTTTTTGAAGTGGAACAAATTTTTGAGATAAAACAGATTACTTAAAATTAAATATTAAATTAATAAATTTTTATAATTATTTTAGAAATATATTTTTTAGTGTTATACTAGCTACTATTCAATTATAATCAAAAATAAATACTATTTTATTATTATTTGAATTAATGAAGTACAATGTAAAAATTATAAAATACTACACAAGTATTGTTCTTATAAAATTATAATTTGATAGAAATATTGATAATAAATTATAATTTTATTAAGTTTTTTAAATAAATAAAAATATTTGGCTCATATAATTTCTATCCCTAATGAAGTTTATTTGTATTCTTTATAATTTATATTTTATTGACAGATTAAATATAAGTATTGTTCAAATTCATCAATAGAATTTAGTTAGTGGAAATTTTGTTGGAAATTGAGCTCAATAAATTTTTTAACTTATTTTTACTTATTATGATTTTATTATCTACATTGAGGAATTTTAGTATTAGAAGGATGATAGACATACTAAATTGTATTCTGGGTAGATTATTTTGTTAAATTATGGTTCATTTATTCTATAAATTATTCAGTTTGGCAGTTTAGGGGATTTTAAGTCAAATTTTACTCAACTAAAGTAGTTTAAATAGGCTAGTAAGGTAAAATTAAATAAGTTATATGTATATTGTTTTCAACTAATAAATTATTTAATAAAGATAGGTCTTTATAGTTTTTCGTTTAGTTTTCATAGCCTAAATTTAATAAATTAATTTTTATTTATAATAATTGAGCCAAAATTATTAAGTTTAAATTTTTTTTTTTAATGCAAACATATTACCTACTAATATAATATGATCTTAAATCCTTGCTTTTACATTTTAAATTTTTCTAAAAGTTTACTTTTTTGAATTTATTAATTCTTGCAATGCTAAAAATATTGAATTTTAAAAATCTGAGGGATAATTTATTAAATACTCTTAGCTTATTTTTGAATTAATTTAATGAAAATCAGATACTTTTTAATTATAGATTTAATTTTATTATAAATTTTTGATTTATGTGAGCTTTAGAATTATTTTAGAAGATATTCTTTCTATTTATTATTACCATTTTTACTAAATCATTTATTTTTTAAATTATGTACCAAATAAATTTGCCATATGATTAAACTATATTATATGTGCCTATTCTATTATGTATCCTAAGTAATTTTAAGATTATATAATATTCTTTTAACAAAGATGATCGATAGTTTGCTAAATTTAGACAAAATCTTTTATTAGAATAGCACAATTAAAGACTAAATAGATTCTTTAAATCCGGCTCTAAACTTATTTAAAAAAGATCTAATATTTATATTATAAAAATTAATTAATTTATTTTCATATAAAATTAAAGAAGAGATAAATTTTTTACCATTTGATTTAGTTATTTTTAGAAAATTGAATCTAATATTAAAATTTATTCATTACGATAGCAAGTCATAAAATATGGACTATTTTCAATATTATTTATAATAATAAGCGCCGATTATTTATATTTTTTTAAACAATAAAAATAATAAGACTTAACTATTGAAATTTATTATTAGTAAATAAATATATCCAAATGTTAATATGATAATCTACAAGGAAATAAAGAGTATCTTTTTGACTAAAAGGAATTAATTTTTGGATATATTTCTGACATTTTTTTAAGGTATAATTCTGCTTTTTCAAATTAATTTTAAAAAATAAAATTAAGGGACTAAAGTCTATAAATATTGTAATATATACAAGGACAGTAATTTTCATTGTGCATAAATTCAAAAACTTTATTAATTTTTTATTATGCCTTAAGTATCAATTCGGTTTAAGGTCTGCAATTTTATTATAGCATTAATAATGTATATTGCGCCAAATTACATTTTACATGATTCATTAATCTGTATCAAAAAATTTATTAAAATATAATAATGTAAATTAGTAATTTAAAAATATATATAATTAATAAATCACCTATTTAGAAATAACTTAACAACAGGTTTATAATTTTTTAATAAAGAAGTGTCAAAATTTTGATTATCATTTTTAATTCTATCCCATAGTTTTATTTTATTTTTTTAA
This sequence comes from Pseudocohnilembus persalinus, assembly GCA_001447515.1. Taxonomy (NCBI): domain Eukaryota; phylum Ciliophora; class Oligohymenophorea; order Philasterida; family Pseudocohnilembidae; genus Pseudocohnilembus; species Pseudocohnilembus persalinus. The sequence continues at coordinate 133,328 of LDAU01000107.1, forward strand.
GTTGATTTATTTTTAATCTTTTTAAAGTAATCTTGTATATTTTATATAATAGTTTTGTTCGAATTTTTCTAAATATATTCAAAATCTTAAATTGTTTCATATAAAAGTAGGACACTAATATCATAATATTCAGCTGCTTAATGATAATTTTTTTCATGGTAGTAAATATTCCCTAGGTTGCTACAACAAACACTTTGTAAAAAATGGTTTTAATTTTTTTAAAAAAGAATGTTACATTATCCGTAAAGCAATTTCGCATTCAAAAAATTATCACTTTATTAAGACAAATAAGTTTCATTAAAAATGCTAAATAAATTGTATATACAGTCTTATATTTCTTTTAGTTCTTAATACCAAAATGATTCTTCATTAAGTGGAAAATTTTACTAAAATATACCTTTTTAAATTTAATTCATTAAATTAACCTGGTCAGTAGATTCTAGCTTTTTTATCATTTATTATATAGGAGCATTAAATTTTGATGAAAATTGCAGCGCATAATAAATAAGTACTATAAATGATATAGTTGTTATAAAAAAAAAAACTAACAATGCTACTTTAGACAAAGATGATAAATATTCAATTAAAGAGTTAGAATTTTTTTATAACTGTTCTTTTGAAATTATTTAGAATAGCGTGTACATATTATATAAGTATAAATTTCCATCATTATTCTAAAAAGCTAAGTTTATGGTTGAAACCACTGCATACTTTAATTATCCTTAAATTGTGAAATTAAATTCAGTCTAGCTAAATTCAGAATTATTACTTAATAATTGAAAAACATATTAGTCTTTTTCCAACTAAGTAATAGTTTAATTATTTTTGATATAAATAGGCAGTTTATCTATGAAATATTATTATTCCTCTTATGTATATCCTTTTATATCAAATTCAAGTTCTTTTAAAGTCCTATCATAATCTCCATATTAATCAGTATTATTTATATCTTAATGGTAAATTACTGACTGAGTTTATGAGTGTGTCACAACTTTTAGTAAAATAAGAATTGCAAAAAATTATTTTTGTAAAAAGATTTTTTTAATATAAAGCTTAATTTATGAAAAAGTTTTAAAATTTTTGGTTTGAAAAAAATTTTTGTACACTTAGGTACACTAAAAAATTTTTTCTTAATATGCATTAAAAACAACATTTTAACACTAACCAAGCATATCTAAGTTAATTTGGGTTAATTTTAGAAAAATAAAAAATTCCTTAATGTACTCCAAGAAAAAAAAAAAATTATGTCAAAAAGAAAAAAAAAAAAAATGTAAAAATCACAATATTATACAAATTTAAAGGTTTATTAAGATTTTTAAAAATACAAAAGTATTTTATTATATAAATGACCAAATTTTTTATTTTATAAGAAAATAAAGTTTAAGTGAATAAAAATATTATTATAAATACATGACATAATGTCATAAATTTATCAATATTAAACAGTTTAGTGTACATACATATATAAGTTGATAGAGATTTTAAACATTAACTATATTAATATAGTGGTCACCTAAGTGGTGCTACTTATATGTGTAGTATGTTAAGAAAAAAATATTTTACAGTAGGTAATTTTTAAAATTGCTATATAATTACAAAACCTGAATATTTTAGTGTATTATATATATCAATTTATAGAAAATTTAATTATTAACTATATGAATATAGTGATCACCTAAGTTGTGTTACTAAAGTGTATCATAGGTGAAAAAAATATATTTTACTCTATACAATAAATAAAAAAATAGTTAAGTATTCTATACACTATAAAAAAAAATTGTTATAAAAAGAATTAAATTTAAATTTTAAGTCATATTTATATTTATAAAATAACAGTTTAAGGTGTTAAATTTAAAATATTGAAAATAACATGTCATTAATTAATAAATAAGATAGTTTAATTTTTTAAAAATTCTTAATAAGCCTCAAAATTGTTATAATATTGAAAATTTTTTTCAAATTAGAACAAAAAATTTTTCTTAGTTTAAATTAAGGAATTTTTTTTTCTTTTTTCTAAAATTAACTAAAATGAATTTATATATATTTGATTGGTGCTAAAATGCGGCTTTTAATTCATTTTAAAAAAATAGTGTACCTTAGTGTAAAAGTATTTTTTTTACCAAAATTTTATGTTTTATAATTATAAAACAATATATAAAATACTTTAATGCTTATATTATTATTTTAAATTACTTATATAAGATGTCTATTATTCATATTTTTAAAAATAATTATATAGCTATTCAAGGTAAATATCTCCACAAATTATTTCTTCCTTATATTTCTTATTATTATCTACCCTCCAGCAAACTTTTTAAAAATTTATTATTATAATATTTATTAATTAAGATTTAAAATTATAAAAACAATTGAAATTTTAACTAAATTACATGCATTTATATAAAAAGGTATCGTATTGGCGTAAAACAACTAAGGTTTGTTTAAGTATACAGGTTAATTGGAATTTAAAGTTTTTTAAAAGTATTCTCTACATCTTATATCAAACTGCCTATTCTTAATAATAGTTTAATTTTTTGTCGAATTCAAAAATATTTTTACTTCGAATTTAAAGTATTTATATTTGCAGTCTTCCGGTACTCTATAATTAGTTAAAGTAGTATTTTTTAAAGTATAAGCATACATTAAGCCATCAGACTAAAATCCTTTAATTTTAAAGTAAATTTTTATTAATAAATTAAAATTTATAGAAATTTAAAATAAAAATTTATTTTAAAAGAAAATAAATATTATATCGTAATGATAAACTTACCACCGATTACTCCATTAAATTTCATTGAAATTTCGTTTTTTTCTAGCTATACTATTGATCTTACCATAAAATTTGCCTAAGATATTTTTTAATTTTATACATATGTGTCATAAGGAAATTAACTGTGATCTGTGTAGTTTTTATGATAACTATATTAAAAAATGAAATTATACGTTAAAAATATTTGTATTATTAGCCAATTATTTCTTATTAAATTTTTATATACTTTAAGAAAATAAAATTAAATTTGATTTATATTATTAAATTTCCAAATATAATTTTTTATGCTATATATATACAAATTAATAATTATAACATGAGTTATTTTTTTTTACCGTTTATGAGTTTGAATTAAAAAATATAATTTTTAATCTCGAAAAATAAGAATTGATTAATTTATACGTTTATAATTTAAAAAATATAAATGGAAATTTTAACTAGTTATTTGAAAGAATGATTTAATTTTATCATTATTAAACACAAAATCATTAAAGATGCTAGTTTATATACATTTAGAAGAAATAAAATATATACTGTTAATATTAAATTATTTACTAACCATGAACATAATTATATTTTTTCTGTGCTCCTTTTTACCATAAATCGAATAAAGCTTGTTTAGAAGTATCATTAGCGTTATGTAATTCCTATATATCTATCATATCTATATTACTATTTTTATTTATGATAATTTTTTCTGCATTAATTTTATTTTTTATCATTTTCATAGCTTAACTTTAAATAGAAAGTGGCTAAACATCAATATCTATTCTTGATTTCAGTGATTATATTAACTAGTAAAATATGATATTTAATATCTTTTATTTAAATAAAATAGTTTTATATAAAAAAAAAAATCAAAAATTTTTTCGTATGAATAAAATGAATTAATATCTTAATATTTTTAGGAAATTTAAGTATAGTAGCAAATTTAATTTAAAAAAATAATATTTTATTAAGTAAAATATTTAAAAATTTTATATAAGCCATTATAATTTAAAAATTCAATATTTATTTTACAAATAATATTATTTATAAAATAATAAATATAAAGTTTACTAATTTTAAAAAGTAATATTGAAATTTTTTTTTTATAAATAAATCATTATTGTTCAAATATTTATTAAATAATAAATTGATATGACTGGCTGGATATACTAATTTCAACATTTAAATTAAATAAAGAAACTGATATATCCAAAAACAGTAATATAAGGTAAAAATTATAATAATTTTTGTTTATCAATTATTTTGAAAATTTTTAACTTACTTAATTTTAAACTATTTTTTTTTTTGTTTTTTGTATTATCTATTATATCAGTATTTAATTATTCTAATATTGATCGATATTAAATTTTACAGAGCTAAATGAAAAAAGATCTTTAAATTTTATCAAATTTTTAAATGTAATTATAATTTTAATAAATTATCAATAATTGATATTTATTACTAATTACTACTAATTAAAAAATATAATATAATATTTTATTTAATATTTAGTATTTACAAAGGAATTCGATTAAATTTGAAACTAAAACAATTAATCTGTTGCATGATTTACAATATTTTTAGAATGAACATAGGCCTACACCCAAGCTATAATGATTATGGTTATTCCAAAGATAATTGGAAATAATAAATTTAAAATAATTATGAATTTGTGTTTCATTTTTATTTTAATTATGTTTTTTTTTTTTTTTTAATTTCAACATTAAAAAACATTTTATTCTTACTATCGTTATTTCGCAATTTTCGCATAACTATTAATTGCACATATTGAAATTTAATTAAACACAAAAGAAAAAATGTTTTTTAGATTGTATTATTTGATTAATTAATATTTGTTTAATTAAATATAAAAAAAATTAATTAATTATACAAAATTTAGTGAAATATAAAAAACTTTGTCTATTATATTAAAATAAATAAAAGGATTATATATTAATATAAATTATTATGACGCTACCTAATTAATAAATTTGAAATACTACTTTTAATAAAATGAAATAAATAATATAAATTGAAATATAAATTAAAAATTGTTAAAATAGTAAATTTTTATATGTAAGATAATTTTCATTCCAATTTAGTTTAAGTTGTTAAATTAGTACAAAAAACCTAAATAAATAATATGCCTCAATTTTAAAATTATTCTATAATTTAATTGAAATAACAAACATTAAATAAAATTAATATTATTATTTTACCATAAAACAAATGGATGATTTTAATCGCTATGGAAAAATTTAAACAAATTTAAAAAAGTAAATGTAATTGATAAAAAGTAGTGTGTCATTTTTTAAATAAAAAAGTAATTTTAAAGAAATTATAAATTTTAGAAAATTTAATATGCCAAAAAAATATAAAAAACATGATAAAAAAATATTAAACATTTAAAATTAAAGCAATTTTAACTTTTTAAGATTTTTTTCACAGATTTTTTTATAAGAATGTATTTTTTTTAAAATTATTTTATAAAAAATAATTAAAAAAATATATGAAAAGAAATTTATATAAATAAAATTCAATTAATAAATAAAATTTTAGAATTTTAGCCTAAAACAACTATTATATTTTATTAATAATTTGAATTAACAAATCTATAGATTTTTCCCTAGAAAAAATTTAAATTAATTTGGTTTCAACCCTAAGCCACAAAAATTTGTAAACTTTTAATTAATTTATCAAGTTTTAACAACAAATTATTGTACCTATATTTACATAAGCTCAAAATTTTTGTTTTAGAAATATGATAAAATGATGATATCTAAATAATGAAATAGTTGATAATTATAAAATAAACATTTTTTTTTGCATTTTCATTTAATCCATTTTTAAATAACACTTTAAAATGTCAATAATATATGATTATAGATATGAAATAAGAGAAATTAACTTTAGCATACATTCCCAAATTTTTTAATGTAATGTATAATAAAATTATATTTAAATAAATAAATAAATCATAGTAGAATTATATTTTTATATTAAATAAAACACACTTATATAAAATTTTATTTTTATAAGTATAAATAATTTCATAGCATTTCTATCCCTAGTGGAGATTATTAGTAATTTTTATATTATTATATATATTATTAACAGAATAAAAAAATATATTTCTCAAATTCATTTATTGAATTTATTTAGTGAAAATTTTCTCCCAAATTGACCTCAAATTATTTATTAGTTTATTTTTATTCATTTTGATTTTTGTATTGATTTTAACGATTTCTTGTCATTTACATGTTTTAAAGGTAAGAAATTGTATTTTGAGTTGATTATTTTGTTTAATTTGTGCTCATTTATTCTAATAATAATTATTTTTTGTTTCTAAACTACTTTAAATTTACATTTTATTCAATTTATACAGAATCATATGGTAAGATTAAATAAGTGATATGTATATTATTTTTGGCTAATAAATTTTTTAAAAAGGAAAGGTTTTTATAGTTTTTCATTTGGTTTCCGTAGCCTAAATTATATTAATTTTTATAATAATTTTTCATTATAAATCAATAATTAATTGCATTTTATTTTTTAAAATATATTACCTACTAATACAATATGATCTTAAATTTTTGTTTTTAAATTTAAAATATTTCGAGCAATTTATTTTTTAGAATTTGTTAATTCTTGAAGCGCTAAGTATATGGAATTTTTGAAATTTGATGGATAATTTATTAAATCTTAACAATTTACATTTGAATTAATCCGGTGAAAATCAGATATTTTCTAATTATAAATTTTATTTTATTTGAATTTTTAAGTTTCTATAAGCTTTAGTATTATTTTAGAAGATATTTTTTCTATTTTATATTTGGACTTTTACTGAATATTTTATCTATTAAACTAAGTATTAAAAATTTTATCCATATGATTTAATTACGTTGTGTGCGCCTATTCAATAATATATCCTAAATAATCTTAAGATTATATAACATTTTGATGACAAAGTTTATTGACTGTTTATTAAATTTAAACAAAATCTTTCATACGAATAGCACAATTAAAAATTATTTATATTCTTTATATAGGATTTTTAAGCTATTGAAAAAATATCTAAATTTTTTACAATTATAAATTAATTTAATTTACTGAATATAAAAAAATAAACACTATTTATTACCATTTTATTTAATTATTTTTTGAAAATTAAATCAAGAATTTAAAATTATTCATTTCTATAGCAGATCATATATTATGAACTATTTTCAATATTTTTTATTATCGCCAACGCAGATTATTAATATTTTTTTTAACAGTAATAATATAGTGATTTTACTATTGATATTTATTATAAATAAATAAATTTATTCAAATGCTGATATGATAGTTTACAAGGAAATAGTTAGCTTTTATTAGTTTTATTGGATTTTATATTTGGATAAATTACTTAGATTTTATTAAGATATAATTTAGCCTATCCAAATTAATTTAAAAAACTAAAATTAATTGATTGTAATCTGTATATATTATAATATATACATGGACAATAGTTTTCAAATTATATAAATTCAAAAAGTTTATTTATTTCATCTTAAACTTAAAAAGCAAGTTATTTTTAAGAATCAGGCTTTTATTATAAGATTTGTACTGTTTAAAATGCCAAATTGCATTTGACACGATTCATTAATCTATATATAAATTTTACATAATAATAAGAAATTTATAGAATAATAATTAAATAAATTACCTATTTAGAAATATGTAGGGCAATTCATCTATATGATGGCAATTTTTAAATAATGAATAATTAATTTTTTTATTTTTCCATTTTTAAAGCTGGTCCGTTTAATATTTTTGTTTTAAAAAGTTAGATTTCATTTGAAGCTTTTTAAAGTAATTTTATATATTTTTTATTAAATTTTTGTTCAGATTTTTCTATATATTATTAATATTCTTAATTGTTTTATATAAAAGAAATATACTAATATCGTACTATAGAGCTGCTTAATAAAAATTTTTTTCATTGTAATATATGTTTCCTAGATTACTACAACAAATACTTTCTAGAAAATAATTTTTATTTTTTTAAAATAGAATGATGCATTATACATAACACAATTTTGCATTCATAGTATCATCATTTTATTAAGATATATATGCTTCATTAAAAATTTTAAATAAGTTGTATATACATTCTTATATTTCATTTAGCTCATTATACCAAAATGTTTGTTGATTTATTTAAAAATGAGAATAAAGTTTACCTTTTTTAATTTAATTAAATATGTTAACTTGATCAGTAGATTATAGCTTTTTTATCATTTATTCTATAGGTGCTGTGAATTTTATTAAAAATTACAATGTATAATAAATAAGAATGATAAACGATAGACTAGTTACGCAAAAAAATATTATAAATGCTACTTTTGATAATTATGATATATAACTAAGTAAATTATTTGAATTCTTTTATAGTTAATCTTTAGAAATTATTTAAAATAGCGTGTATATATTATATAAGTACAAAGTTTTGTCGCTATTATAATAAACCAAATTTATTGTTGAAATTATTGCATATTTGAATTATCCTTAAATTGTGAAATTAAATTCAGTTTATTTAAAAATAGAATTATTATTTAATAATTGAAAACCTTATTGATCCTTTTTCAACTAGGTAATAGTTATATTATTTTTGATATAAATAGGCAGTTTATTAATGAATTATTCTTATTCTTCTTAAGTATACCCTTTTATGTCAAATTCAAGTTCTTTTAATGTCTTATCATAATTTCCATATTATTTACTATTACTTATGTCTTAATGATAAACTATTGCTTGGGTTTCTGAGTGCGTCACAACTTTGTTTTAAAAATAGAGAAAGATAAAGTAAAAAAAGATTTTTGTAAATATTTTAATTTAAAAATTTTTAGAATTTTTATAAATACATATTAATATAAAAGTTGTCATTTATTAAAGCACTATGATATTTATTTTAAAATTACTTATATAAGATGATTCTTGCTAATATTTTTAAAAATATTTTTATAACTAATTAAGGTAAATATCTCCGCAAATAATTTCTGTATTATTGTAATTGTTATAAGAATCTACTCTCCAACAAACTTTATTTATTATAAAAATAAAAAAAAATTTATATGATAAAATTAAAATATTAAATAATAAATTTTAAAAAAATTTAAAAAATTTTTTTACATGCATTAATAAAAAATGGTATTTCATTAGCGTAAAATAGCAAAGGTTTATTCAAATATACTGGCTAATTGGAATTAACTGTTTTATAAAAATATTCTCTACATCTTATATCAAACTACCTATCCTTAATTAAAGTTTAACTTTTTATTTAATTTGTAATTAAAATTTATTTTTATTTCTGATATTTAATTTTACTTTAAATTTATAATATTTATAACTGCACTAATCTGGTACTTAATAATTTTCTATGGTAGTATTTTTCAAAGTATAAGCATACATTAAACCACTTGATTAAAATCCTTAAAAGTAATAATTTTTTATAACAATTTAAAATATAAATAATTTTTAGTATACAATAAATTTACCACCAATTACCCCATTAAACTTCATTTAAATACTATTCATTTCAAGTTAAATTATAGCTCTTATCATAAAATTAGCAAAAGATACTTATCTATTTTATTTAAATGTTTCAATTGGATATTATTTTTAATCTGTGTAGTTTTTATGGTAGCTAAATAGAAGATACAAATAACCATTTAAATTATAATGAATTAATATTATTATTTTTAAGAAAACTTTCTTTATATTAAAAAATATACTTATTGTTTAAATTGTTCTAATAATAAATTTACTTGCAATTATTTATATTAAAAGATTTTTAAAAATACGGATAGTTTTCCTTATATTATAAATGGACATATATTTAGATTGATCATACTAAATATATAAAAATAAACTATCCATTATTATTATTTTTTGTATAAATTGCAAAAAATCATAATTTAAAAAATATGATAATTTATAAATTTTTATTTTATTCTTTTTAGAAAAAATAAACTTATTATATTAATTATTAGCATATTATATACAATAAACATATTAGATAAAAAAAATTTAATTACTAACCATGAACATAATTATAATTTCTTTTGGATCCTTTTTACCATAAATCAAATAGATCTTATTTTGATGTATCATTAGTATTATATAATTCTTAAATGTCTATTGCATCTATATTACTGTCAATATTAATATTAATCTTATTGTTATTAATTTTATTTTTTAACATTTTCATTGCTTAAATTTAAATAGAAAGTGGCTAAATATCAATATCTATTCTTGATTTCAGTGATTATAATAACTATTAAAGTATATTAGGTTAATATTTTTAAATAAAAAATTACTATAAAAAAAGATATGATATAAAATTGATTTTCTGATCTTCATTTAATTAGACAATTTTTTTCAGCTTATAAATAATTATATTCATTAATTGTATGAAAATATAATTAGGTTTTGTAATTAAATTAATTGTAATAAAAATGATTGAATGAAAAAGAATTAGTATATTTTAAAAGAAAAAAAAAAATAATTGAAAAGATTTTTTGTATGCAAAAATAAAATTTAATTATTAGAAAAGTTAATTTTATTTAATACTATATTTAATAAAAAAATTTAATTTTGTATATTTAAACATTGTGTTAAAGATTAAAGTTTCAAGTAATACTATTTATTAAAAATTTATTAGAGTTTTGTAATATTAATCAAATACTAATTAGAAAACTTAATATTAATAAAGTGAACTATTATACTATTTAATAGAATGATTTGTATAAAACGACAAATATTTAATATAATCATTAATTAATTGGTGTATAATAACGTTAAACATCAAAACATTTAAATCTTAAACATAATCCATAAAAATAATTAAAATGAAGTTTATTGTTTTTTAAATTAATATTTAATAGTAAAAAGAATATGCTTTTAAAGATATACTAAAAAATTGGATAAATTATTAAGATTAACGATTTATCATAATTTTATCATTTAGTTAGATTTTTTTAGCTTTGGCTGAAATTAAATTTTTTAATTATTCCTAAAAATAATTTTAAATAAACATTTTTTGATAAAAAATAAAAATAATTATGAAATTTAGTTTATTTTTAGGATTCTAATTATATTTTTAAATAAATGAAAAGATCAGAATAATTAATCATTTGAATAAAGATTTAATATTTTATTTATAATTTACAAATGAATTTGATTTAATTTAAAACTAAAACAACTTATCTGTAGTATAATCAATAATATTCTTCGAGTTTAAATACACTTACATCCAGGTTACAATGATTATGGTTATTCCACAAATAATTGGAAATACTAAATTTAGAATAATTAAGTATTTATGTTACATATTTTTTTTATTTTTTTTTTATTTTATATGTTTTTTATGTTTATTATTTTAATTTTTTTTCTTTAATTTTATTTTTCTACATAAAAATATTTTATTAAAACTTCTAATATCTAAGTTATTTTTACAAATTATAAAAACCTATAGGAAAAATTAAATAGTTTATTAATTATTGAAATCCGAATATTATAGATATTAATTTCTAATATTGATTTAATTTATAATATTAAGTAATTTTTTTTGTTTTTTCAAAATTAAAAATGTATATAATTTTAAAAAATTTATTAATGTAATATACTATTGTAATAAAAATTTTTACTTAATTATTATTACTAAATACTCATTTTTTAATTGTAAAATTTTTTTTTTTTTTTAATTTTATTATTTATATAAGTATATATAAATATTCAAGATATAAAATAAATTAAAATTTATTTTTAATTAAGATCAGTTTTTATTCCACTTTTTAAGCATAAAATAATTTGTTTTATCATTTTTTCTTTAATTTTGTTGTGATAAATTAAAACAAATTTTGATTCTATGTTATATAATGGTATTTTTAATTAAAAACTAGATTTTTTATTTCAAAATAATTAATTTATCAAATTTAATTTGAAAAGAGTTATATTTTATAAGTATATAAAAAGAATTGTCATATTTTAAAAATTTTATATAAGCATACATTTAAAATATAAAATTAATCAAAATATTAAACATTATGTGAGTTTATTTTTCAATTTATATGTTATATATTATATAAAATATTATTTATTACAATACCAGTTTATAATTTATAAATTATTATTTAAATATTAGAATTTATCAAAAAAATATGGCTATTTTAAATTTCAAATAAAGTATTCTTAAAATTAATTAATATTGGGCATTCAATAATATAAAAACATTATTTGTTTATACATAATTATTTTTATTATTTTAAATAATTGTAATTATTATTATAGCAATTATAATTTAACATTTTTAATTTTAAATGTTCTTATTTTATTTTCATTTTTTTCATTTTTTTATATATCTTCAATTTTTTTATTTCATTTCTTTGCTACAAAAAATTGGGGTGAATTTTTATTTTTTGAATTGAGAAATAAATCTTTTTTATTCTGCTATATAAGGGCTTCATTTTAATTATTGGCTAATCTCATTTTTCTGTTATATTATCATACGATTAGCTTATATTTTTTTACAAAATCCTTGCTTATAATTAATTTTATATATTATTTTTATTCTATTTACTAAATTTTTTGATTAGTTAAAGCCTAAAATTTGGTATCTCTTGTATATTATGAAATTATAAAATTTTTTAGTTTTTTTATTTCATATATTTTACAAAATCTTGACGTTTTATGTCTGTAGATTTATTTCTAAACTTATTTTAAAAATTTTTATTCCAATTCTCTTCAGAATATTGCAATAAATCACCTTCATTTATTTATTTTAAATTATTTTTGTCGTAAGATTCGTCTTTATCTTAAATATTTTTGTGAAATAAAGGTATTTATTAATTATTAAACTAAAATTCATTTGGGGTTTAATTACAAAAAGAATTATAACTTGGGATTAATTGTTATTATTAATTGATGCTATTTATCTTTAATTTTTTTTCAAAAAGTTTATTTTTAATTTCATTAATGTTTTACATTTAAAAATTATCGCTTTAAATTTACTTTATTTATTAATTTTATTTTGTTAATAGTTAGTTTTATTATACAGAATCAAATTTAATAATTTGAGAATTAGTTGACTCTTTTATAGAATAATATTAATTTAAATTATCCCTAAATTTAATGTTAAATAAAATATAAAACAAAATTAATGTTAATATAATTATTTTCAATTTACTTTTTTGAAATAACAGAACTTATAGGATTTGAAGCGGAAATATTTTATTCTGAACTTTTATTAGATTTTTATTCAAGCTATTTAAATTAAAAATTTGAATGGGGTTTATTACTATCATTAATCTCTGATATTTTAATATTAAAACTTGAATCTTTACAAAACGATTATATACTACTATTGATAAAAGTATTTATTTTTTATTTTTAATTATTTTTATTTTTATATTATGGTTTTTTTTATTAGCCCATTTTTGGAATAATATTTGTATTTTTTAAAGACAACTCAGTTTTTTACAATAATAACATTGGTTGTTTATTACAAGTAAGTTAAGTTATAGAGTTTTAATTTTAATTCACATCTTAAATATGAAATGTATTTAATCTAAATTCGGCCAAACTGCTAAAAGTTTATTATTTATTTATACTATTAATAGATAAAATATTATTATTTAAGTTTTTAGCTTTTAGACTTTTATTATTTATATTATTTTCAAGATTTTCGGAAGGTTCTTTATTTAAAACTAAGTCATTATATTTATTTTATTAACAAATATTTTGATTTTAAAGTGACTATTTATATGAGAGTCAAGTATTTTCTTTTTTATATAAGCATTTTTATTTATCATTATCTTTATTAAATTTTTAAAAATATTATCTTCTTTAATTTTTATTAGTCAATTCTGTTTTTCCTGAATATGAATTAACAATTTGTAATTATTCTTAACTTAATTAATCTCTCTTATTATGAGGAACAAAAACAACGTCATAATTAGATAATTACTAAAATTCTCTTTTTAATTTAAATTTTAATATAAAATAGTAAAGTATTTTATTATATCAATTTTATGGAAATAATTTATATTTATATTTTATGAAATTAACTTATTTTTAATTATTATTCATTATTTTAAAAAAGATATTAATAATCTAATTAAAATTTTTTATATACCTGTCTATATTAATTATTTTCTGCATTTCTATTTCTTTTAACTGAAAAAACTCGTGGTTTAAAGCATCTTGTACAGATATTCTACTATCTGGGTATTTTTTAAGCATTTTTTTTAATAATCTTAGACCTATATAAGTATAAAAATAATCATTGATTTTTTTTTTATTTTTTAAATTTTGAATTAAAAATAATTTTAATACTTGCCGTAGGAATAAGTTTATACTCTGTATTATCAAATTATATTTTAGATTTTAGGTTATTTTCTATGACTTACTTAGGTGTTAGTTAATCTTCTTTTTTATCAAAAGGATTGTATCTTTTTTAAAATTAAAATAAGACAAACACATAATTTTAAAACAATTAATATGATTTTCATATATTATACTTATATTTATACATAAAATATTTTTACCCCATTAATAAATGGTGGAATATAATCCCTGCACTATAAATATCGCATAACTCTGTGTAAGATTTATCATTTTAAACATCTAATATTTCAGGGGCGCAATTTCCTGGAGTTCCAACCTTTAAAAACAGATAATTTTAGATATCAATTTCTGTGGAAAGACCGAAATCTAAGAAAAATTTATATAACTATAAATAAAAAATAAAAATAAATATTATATGTAAATAGTTAATATAAGCTATTTAAATAATTAATTATATACGAATTTTATTATTAGTATAAGCTTACCAGCTATGACAAGTTCGTTAGTATACTAATTTTTAAAAATTATATTCGCTGGTTTAAGGTCTCTATGCATAATTCTTTTATTGGTGTGCATATATTTAATTCCTTCTAGAATTTAAAACATAATTTCTTAAATATCTTATAAATTATATTCTAACTAAGTATTAAATTATTTAGCCAAACTGTCTCCTTAATAAAAATCCATAACTAAAAAAATATAGTCGAACTCGTTATAAATATCCTTTAATTTGAGTAAATTTGGGTGATTTAATTATCTTTGAAGCTGGATTTCGTACCAAATAGATTTTAAAGTGTTACCTCTTTTATTTTAATTATTTTTCATTTTTTATTTGTTAAAAATTTTGACTGCTTCATATTTTTTCGTTTATTTATTGTAAATTTTAAAGACTTTTGCACTGTATCCCTATAAAAGTATAGTATAGTAAAAAATAATTTTAATTTAATAAATTTATAAAAACAAATAAATATATTAAAATTGGTTAAAGTTATTTTACAGATCCAAGTTTATTGAGAATTTAATACTTTTGTTTAAAATCAAACTTATATAGTTTATTATTTAGAAAATCTAATATTTATTTTATTTTTTACTCATTATTAATTTGAATAACTAAATTATTTTTAGGTTCAGTTGAATAATCTGTTCTAAATTTTATTCCTGTTAATTTATTATAAATTTCAGGATTTTCAGTTTTTAATTATATATTTTTTTTCTGATATGTATTATTTTCTTATGTTTACTGATGTTATTTTTATTTGTATTGAGTATTATATATTTTATTAATATCAGTATCAAAATTTGGTTATTTCATTAAGGTTTTAGTTCTTAACATACTTCTTTATGATTCCATTATTGATATACTGTCATTAATATTATAAGGTTAATATTATTATTGAGGTAAATTAATTTTATTTTAATTATTTTTTTGATTTTCCTATTTTTATTATTAATTTTTAGGTTTTTATTACGAGTTAGAATTTTGTATTTTTTGAGTAGAAAGATTAGTTTTTATATTTTGTGTAAAAATTTAGGTTTGGGTAGTTTCGGGCGAATAAGTAAGATTTTAATTTTTTAGGTCGATAATAAATTGTATTTAGTGTTTATTTTTTTTTTCTATGCTAAAAAATGCGATAAAGTCAGAGTAAACCTTGAGTTTAAATTATTTTTTTAAAATAGTTGTTTATTATTTAGAATTTTAATTTTCTGTTTTTTATGGAGAATTCGATTTAGATGATGAAATCGAAGTGCCAGATTGTGGATGTATTTTTTTAGATATTTTTTTCTCTTTTTATTTTATTAATTTTTTGATTATTATAGTTGCATTTGTTTCTATTTTCGGTTTCGAATTTGAAATCTAAAAATTACCAATTTATTTTGAATATGCTGTTAATATATTTGAGTTTTAAATTATTTAATTTATTTAATCATATAAATGTAAGCATGATAAAATATTTTAAATGCATTACATTTACAAATAATGTATATATTAAGGTAAAGTTTACTTTACTCAATTATGTTATTGATATTTGTAAGATTTATTTGGTAGTTTTTTTTTATTTTTATTTTTATTTTATTTATATTCTATGTAATTTGTATAGAATAGAATAAATATTGGATTTTTAATAAATTCTTTTTATTTTACGAAAGTATTTATATATATGATATCAAATTCGATAATATAATTTCTAAAGGTAAAAACAAGTTTGCTAGTAATACAAATAATAAAATAGATTTACCAATGTAAATAAATAGAAAATAAAATTTAATAAGGAAATTCTGTAAAAATATTTATTTTGCAAGTTATTTATCTGTTTAAAAATTTAAGTTTTTTATTAATAATTGTGAGTGATTGTTAAATTAATACTTTTAATTATATTATATAAATTTATTTTAAAATATTATTAATTATTTAAAAATAGATAGAACTTTCAAAAATTAGTAATTTTAATTTTATATATATATAGAATAAATTTATATATTTTTCAAATATTTGCCAACGTTTCAATGGCAGCTTAACATCTAAAAGATTTTAAAATAGGATAAAAGTTTTTAATAAATTCATCTACAGTTAAATATCCTTCGTCAGTATCATTTGCTTGTCTAAATTTAAATTATAAAATATATAAATAAAAATATATTAATTCTTATTTTATTTTATATTTATAAAATATAATTTTTATTAATTTTTTTAAAAATTACCTATAGGCTTCTAAAAGTTCATCTTCGGTTAAGCCTAGATTATTTTTTTTTACTAAGTATTTAATTTATTCTAATTCTATTCTATCGTTACCTTTTTTATCTATTTTTCTAAAGAGCTATTTTATTTTATATAATAATAAATTTAAATATTTAATTAATAAAAAATTAAATTTAATTAATTAAAATTTTTTTAAAATCTATATACATTATTTAAATCAGTTTCAATTTCTTCCTAGGACCATCCTTTCATATATTAGTCTTCTTTAATTATTCCTTATTCTATTAATTTTGCCTAAAATATAAATTTTATAAGATGATTATATTTTTAATTTAATTTAATAAACTATATAATATAATATATTTTCTGATATTTACTTTTTTTTCTAAAAGATCAGGAGTGAAGAATTTTTTAATCATAGAAGCTAAAATTCTTGAGCCTGTTATATAATTGACCTAATTATTTTCATCTTTTTCCATAAAAGATCTTATGATATATGTCTAAATATAGGAAAATTTTATCAAATTTTATATTTAGTTTAGTTTTTAATATTTATAAATAGTTATTTATAATAAAATAATTGATTACTTAAGTTTTTGAAAGTACAATTTTATCAGACTATTTCAAGACTTTCATTAAATCATCAATATGTATTAATTATCCAGAATTGTTATCTTTAGTTGCACAAATACTTCTTATATATAATTCTAATTTATTTAAACTAGATTCCTTTTTAAAAGAATTTAAGTTAATTTTAAAATTTTTATTAGTATAATTTATTTAATTATTTTACCATAAGTCCATTTTTAAGGTTTTTAATTTTATAATCTAATAAAACAGTATATAGTTCTTCATAAGGAAAATCTTCTTCTTCATATTTTTTTTTAATGATTTTAATGATTTCTTCGATTTCACTTTCATTCAAAACTTCGTTATGCTTTAAAATAAATGTTTTATATAAAATTTAATTCTATTAGTTTATAAAAATAAAAATATAAATAAATTTATAACTTAACAAATTTATTTTATCTACTTTAATAAGATGCTATTTAAGTTTAGGAATGGGAATTGTTTTAGTTTCGTCTTCATCTTCTTTAATAATATCTTCCAATATTATGTGAATGATATCATGAATTTCTGAGCCGTGTAATATTAAAATAGACTGTAATAAAAATTCTTCTTCTCTTGCTTCTAATTATTTTTCGGCAGAATTTTTCATGAAAATTCCATGAATAATTTCGGCTCCCAAATTTATGAATTTTTCATACTCAATTAAACCTTTATTTTCTTAATCGGCCATTTTTAGCAAATCTTTAATTTTTTAGGATGTTAAATTATGATAGAAGTATTAATTTTAATTAGTATTCATATTTTTAAAAAATTATAAGAATACTTTAAAATTTATTATTTATAAATTTAATTTTACCTGCCCATTCGTCCTAAGTTAATTCTAAACCCATTTTTTAAAAAACTTCTTTTATTTCATTCACAGAAAGCACGCCCTTTTCAATTAGTAACAAAATTTAAAATATAAATAAATATTTATAAATATATAAAATTTAAATATTTTATTACCATGTCATGTTCATCTACACTTCTAAATACATCAAAGAGAGCAGTTTTCATAGTTTAAATTTGTGAAATTTCATCTGCAAATTCTTCGTCTTCTTCTAACTCTTTAGGGGTTTCTAAAAGATCATTTGATAAATATTTATCTTCTTTTATTTCTTCTTATTAATTCATGTCGTCATTTATTTTGTCTAAGTAAGGCTATGAAATGTAAAAAAATTTTAAAAATACTTTTATTTAATTATTTGATCACAATATAAATTTTTAAAAATGTTTAAATAGACTTTAATAGAATTATTTTATCACAATATATCTTATTATTTATTATTTAATTACATGACTAATTCTAGTAGATTCAAATTGAGTTCCTAAAAAAAGAACTTTACTGGTTTAAGCTTTTTTATCTAAAAATTTTTCTAGCCATTTCTTTTAAAATTTAAATCAAATTAATTAATGAATTTTAATTTTATTTTTCAGCTTTAAAATATTTTTAGTTTTTTTACTTCCATTTTTGAAATTCTTAAAGTTCTATCAGGTTTATGAATTAAAGAATCATTCTCAAATCTAAATTTCATGTTTAAATCATCTCCTTCTTATTCGCTAGGGTTTATATAAAAGAAAACCTTAACTGTAGCCACAGGAATTGGTTTTTAATGATGTGGTAAAGAAAATTCTGTAATGAAACTTAAAAAAAATAAAAAATAATTATTAAGTATTAATATATAATTTTATTATTTATATTTTTATAAAACAATAATAATAAATAAAAAAATTTAAAATAAGATCTAACAAAAATTTAATAATCGTTACAAAAATCTAAAAATTTTTTTTATATAATTTCTTTTTTAATATTTGGGAATTTATATTTATTTTTCGTTAAATTTTTTATATAATGTTGAATTAAAAATAATATAATTTAAGATTTATTTTTAATATACTTATTTTTAAATTTTTAATGTAAAATAATATTTGTCGCAATTGATTTTTGATTTATTCATTAAATTTGATAGTTTATTATATGTCATATTTTATATTTAGTACGTGTGTCCCAAAGCTGTGAAATCTTAATATGTAGTTTTATGAAGATATTTGTTAGTCCAAGTTTTTACTAAATCGTTAATTAATTTTATTCCTGTAATAGGTATATTTTATTAATCTGCCATTTGGTTTTATTTTTTGTAAATTTTATTTAAAAATATTTTTTGTTGAAAGTTTTTTAGGTTAAATAGGGATTAGTTTTGTGTGGAAAATAAATATTTTTTTACTTTTTGTTTATTTGTTAGAAAATTAAATTTGTTATAGAAATTTATTAATAAATATTTAATAAAACATTAATTAAGTTGCGAATTTTCATTTGCTCAAATAATTATTATATTCTGTGTAAATGTGGAATTTCATCAAATAAAAATTTATGAATATATTATAATAGGTAAATATTTATTATTATTTTGTTATTTTTTAGAAAAAATAATGTAAATCAAGTGATTTTTAAAATTACTTAAATAATAAAATTGTCAGAATATATAGATATAATTGTTAAAATTTTTATATAGATTTAAATTTAGATTTTAATAAATGATTAATCAATTTTTTTATAAAAAATATGTAGAATTAAAGCTAATTTATTAATTAATTAGATGTTATATTTTCATTATTTATTTTTAAAATATGTGGCATTTTATATAAAGCTTATGAATATTTATTTATTGATTTATTAATTAATTAGTCATAAGATTATTTTTCATAATTCATTTTTATTTTCCTAGATAAATTTTTGATTTTTGAAATTTTTATTGAATAAAATTTTTAAAAGAATAATTAAAATAAAATTCAAGAAATACCAAAATAAAATAAAAAAATAAACAAGGACAAAAAGACAAATAAAAAATCCTATAAAAAATAAATTATCTTAAATAAATAAAAAAATCAAGTATAATTAAAAAGTATATAATAAGGATAGAAAACAATAAGTACGTATAATATTTGTAATTATCGAAAATTAATGTAAAATAATCAAAAAATAAGTATTCCTTTAATTAATAATAGTGCATAGCGAAATAAATCTGTAACAAAATATAATTTAAAATTTAATTTTATAAAAT
Source organism: Pseudocohnilembus persalinus (assembly GCA_001447515.1). Lineage (NCBI taxonomy): Eukaryota > Ciliophora > Oligohymenophorea > Philasterida > Pseudocohnilembidae > Pseudocohnilembus > Pseudocohnilembus persalinus. Next base: position 153,843 of record LDAU01000107.1, read on the forward strand.
TATTCAATTATCTATTTGTTTATTAAAAGATTATTATTATACTTTTCAAAGTAATTTTAAAATTGTTATAAATAATTTAAAATTATATATTTAAGGCGAAGGTTTAAAGACATGATTAAAGCAGAGAAAAATTCAAAGGGTATATTAATAAATAAACAAAAGATGATAAAAAAAGAGATTAATTATAAGTAAAAAAAATATAAATATAAGTTTTATTTATTTTATTATGTATTTTACGAAAAATTTATTTTTTTAAATGAATTTAATTTAATATAAAATAAAAATTCTATTAACTTATTACAGTATAGTATTTTGTGTAAGATAGTAAGAAGTGAAATTTTTATTAATTTTTTTTAATCATAATTTCATTTATTAATTTAAAATTCAAAATAATTAAAATAATTAAAAGTCAGTGAAAAAAAAAAAAAAAAAAAACTTATTAGAATTGTTTTTAATATGTGTATTTAATTAATATTATTAAAAAATTTTGAATATATTTTATTAAATAGGGAAAGAAATAATAGGATTTAATTCCGACGCCAGGTTAATTTTTAGTAGTTTCTAATTAGTAGCATACAAGATCATAATAAGTTGCAAGTAGATAATAAAGAAGTATGACTGGAAAAAGTATAAGTAATATGGGAATAACATAATAAGTACCAGTTACAAATAAATCAATTGTAAATATGATTAAAAAAAATTGGGATATAAAAAATGAAATTTAAAGTTTTTTTGATTTTGTTAAAAATAAGTTTAAATGCTTAAATATAAAAAAATAAATTTATATATTTAATTAATTAAATAAAATTTAGGTAATGAATGCAAGTTAAGTTCGTAGTAATGTTGGAACTGGAAGATAAAATACTAGATTAAGAAGTTCAAATTCTGTAATGTCAAATACAAGTTTATAGAGAAATGTAAATAATAAAATTAATTAAAATGAATATTAACTTAATTTTTATTTAAAATAACTCATAAATATAAATTTAATATTTAAAAAAGGTTGGGGGTCATTATCCAAATGCAAATTAAAGCAGATAGTAGGAATAAAACGGGAATTATATAAATTTAAGTAAAATTACAAGTCGTAATAATAATAGTAAAAATGGGTAATTTTTGTAATAGAATTAAATTAAAAATGATAATTTTTATGAAGATTATTTGTTATAATAATCTGAATAATTGGATGCTTCTTAATATGCATTAAAATCAAATGCATAGCCATATATAACTACCAATTTGAAGTAAATTATTAACAGATAACATACAGGATTGCTTGAAAAATCTTCTAAAACTATATAACAATTAATAGATGAAAATGTATTATAAGAAGGAACTACACTAAAAAGATCTGTAATTTTATTAATTTAATTTTTATGGTTTATATTATTTAATTATTTTTTAAAAAAAATTGATAATTTATAATTTAGGCAGTTAATAATGAAAGGATGAAAAAAGCTTAGATTTAGCCTTTAAATGATAGCAAAAATTCTTCATTTATGCAAAAATCTGGGTCAAATAGGGGATTGAGGCCTATTACTGCAAGTTATTTAAAAAATTAAATTTAAAAAGAGTAGACAGAAGTCAGTGAAACAAGTGAATGTAAATAAAATACAACACACTCTATAAATTAAATTAAATATAATATAATATACTTTATAAATTATTTTAACTTATGTTAAAAAAAATAAAATAATATTATTTTAATGTTAAAAAACATAAATTAAAATAGATTTGAAATAAGTTATTAATGAAGATAAATTGTAAAATAATTAGAAAATTAAGACATCTTATATAGTGTCTAGAAAATCGTTATTGAAAAATAAATATATTTAAGGTTATTAAACAGTGAAATTAACTTAAAATGATTTGAGAAATTTTATGAAAAATTAGTAAAATTTTTAGAAAATTGAAGGGAATTAAAGTCGAATAGATTACAGTAGATAATCACCTTATATTTATAATGATGATAATGTAAAAAATTTTAAAAAAAATAATTAGGAATTTAAAAAGATTATATATAAATTTATATTTCGTGAAATTAATTAAAAGTATAATTTTTTTAACATAATAATATTTAAAAGGCAGAAAGAGAGATTGCAAAAAGACTTAATTTGCCAACAAAAGAAAGTAATAATAAAAATTAAGATGAAGAAAGAAAAAAAGGGTATTTTTTGCCTTTAGATTATTACAACTTAGATGATGAGGTTAGGATTTTTTTTTATTTATTTTTTAAAAAAAAAGAAGTTATTTTAATTTGATATTGTTTTTAATTGTGTTTAAAATATACAAATATAATTAAAATTATTAAAATTTAAAAAATTATAAAAATTAGGTATAATAAAATGATTAACTTTAAATTATTTTTGATTTTTTTAGGATGGACACCCTGAAATCGTGATGGAAAAATACAGGGATCCCAATTCGGGAGAATTATTTGGGTATAGTAAGTGGTAATTAAATAATGGTAGTTTTGAATGGAGAAGGTGTAGAGTAAAATAATATTTTAAATTAAAAAATTAACATATAAATATATAAAAAAAAATATTTTAAATTAAAAATTAACATATAAATATATAAAAAAAAAATATTTTAAATTAAAAAATTAACATATAAATATATAAAAAAAAAATATTTTAAATTAAAAAATTAACATATAAATATATAAAAAAAAAATATTACATTAATTAAAATAAAAGAATAAGTTTATATTAAAAATTAATGAATAATTTAAATATTTTAATTTATGTTTATTCATGAAAATTAATATGATTTAAATTGAAATGTTTTAATGTAATTTATTATAGGTTTTGAACTATAATGAATCTTAAGAGAGATATATGGTGTAGTGGCAGAATGGGAAGACAAAATTTGTTTCTAGAATAAATTTGAGGTTTGAAAGAGAACATGAAGATGAATTTTAGAAAAAATTGAAGGCTGCTGAATATTATAGAGAAATGAGTGAAATGTTTATGAAATATAATTTTATGATAGAATCTTTAGAATGCAATGCAAATTTGCCTGAAAAAGTGGTTGAAAATATTATATTTTATGTGGCTGGTTTTACTATTAAATTAGGTATATAGAAATTATAAATTTGAATAATATACTGCTATAATATTTATTTAATCTTTTATTATTATTAGGTCCTCCTGCAGATCCAATAATTCATGAATAATTAAGTGCTGAAGAAAAGTAATTAAAAATATATATATATAATAATTATTTAGAATTTGAAAAGTTAATAGTTTTTAATATGTGGTAATTTAAAGTAATAAATAAATTATTTTTTATAGGTTTAATTATAGAAAAAAATAGTTTAAAGAGTATGACAAGAAGGAATTAAACGGAGATTGTGGAAAAGCGAGGCAACTTATAGAGAAAAATTATAGTGATAAAATTTTTTAGGAACTTTTAAAAGAAATAAATAGAGAATTTAGGAATGGAAATAAAAGAGTTTAATTTAATAGCAGTTTACCTTTTTCAGAAGAGAGGCAAAAATTATTTATGGGTATTTTACCCGATTATATGTTTATTTCACCTGTTTTATAAGGAACAATAGAAACACACAGGACAAGAAAATCAGAAATGGGAGTACCTGATTAATATTATATAAGGTAATATTATAATAATTATGTTTAATTATAAATTGAAATTAATAAATTTTATAAATATAAATATTATTTATTACTAATTTAATAATTAGAAATATTTTTAATTAGAATTTAAAAATAATAATATCAAATCATATATTATTTAATAAATTTATCAAATTTTAATATTATTAGTAAATTAAAGAATTTTAAATTTTTTATATTAATAATTGATTTTTTGAACAGGTATTTGGTTCTTGATGAAAAAAGGAACTAGGAAGAAATTGTTGAAAAGTACAATTTTTTAAGTTATTTTGAAAAAATTAGAGAAGATTTGAATAGAGCAAATTAAGATATTTTAAAAAGATTAAGTGATATTCATTTGGACAGTATTTTATTTTAAAGCAGATTTTTGGTGCCTGAAAATTTGCAGGAGTTTGAAAGTGTTTTGGAATTTAAGAAAATTTTTTCGAACAAAGCTTTAGAAGGGCAAAGGTATTTGGGAAGTAAGATTTTTGACCATAATTTTGATATAAGTGAAATTGTAAGAAAAAAAATTATATAGTTAATTAAATAAAATAAAATAAATATTTTTTACAAAAATAAGTAATATATTAAAAAATGTTTAATAATTTTAATTAGGTAGGATTAGAAATTAAAAGAGTTACTGATAAGAATGCGGAAATTGAAAGAAGGTACGGGGATGCAAAATAGAGAGAAAAAAGAGCAATTTAAATGAGTTCTTAATTTAAGACTTAGATTCTAAGATTATAAAGGAGTATTAATTATTAATATGAAATGATAGGAAGAAAATAATTTATCGATTCAATGGAGTTATATTTTTCGTATTTTAATAGTATAATGAATTTGTATAGGGATAGAAATTAAGAAAATATTAATGATTTGGAAATTGATTAAAGTATTGAAGAAGTTATTGATGAGGAAAAATTGATAAATTTCATTGAAAGTTAAAAATTTTTAAGCTATAGTTCTAGTTTTAAACAGATAAAATTACCATTTAAGAATATTTTGACTTGCAAAAATAAGTTGGTTAGAAATGATCCTGAGTTTATGATTAAATAAGCTAAAGAATAAATTTTAAAAAATAGACAATTAGAAAGAGAAAAAATAATTAACGAAAAAAAAGAAAAAATTGAGAAAGGAGAGTTATAAATGGACGAAAAGACTTTTTTAGAATAATAAGTAAAAAAATAATAACTATAAAAGTGAATATAAATAAAAATTAAATAATATTAATATAATACTAAGTAATTTTAATTATTATTAATTTTTGATTATATTTTTAATTTAAGGCTTTGTTAAGAAAAGATGAAGAAGAAGAGATTTTAGATAAAGATATTAAAATTAGGAAATTTAAAAATAATAATTATGTTTAATATGATATAGATTTAGATGAGTGGATTTAAGAGTTTGAAAATGTGTTTGAAAATGTAGTATATTTGTTTAAAACTATTTAATGTATGGGAATAAATCATTTCGAGCCAGTAAGGAAAAATAATTTGTTAAAAATTTTTGAAAATGTAAACTTGAAGATGGTAAAAGATGAAATTTATGTGTTGAACGAAGGAAAAGCTTAGAATGAGTCTGATGACGATTAAATTATAGTAGAATATCGAAAAAGGATAAAAGGTATTAATATTATAAATAATATTTATTATTAAAAATATAAAATTAATTTTTATAATAATATTTATAATAATTTAAAATTATATCTTAAAAATTATAAAATTTCGTATAATATTTAAGGAGTTATTGGTTAAATGAGATAAATTGGGTAAATTTATTTAAATAGATTGGAAAATTATTTTGGATTTTTAGGGAAATCTGAACACATGAAAAAGAAAATGGCTAATGCTAAATTTAAAGATATAGAAAATAGGCTGATAATGCTTAAAAAAGCGTAGGAATAAATTCCTAAATGTTTATTCAATATTAAAGGGGATTAAAAAGTAAAAAGAAAAAAAAAATATTTAAAGTTATTTATTAAATTATACTTAAAATTTTAGAAATCGGATTATAATAAGATAAGAGTCGGATTTATGGTAATTGATATTGGCGAATTTAAATAATTTGTTGAGGATAGAATTTAGAAAGACATAAAAATTTTATATGTAAAAAATATTATATATATAACTTTTTTCAAATTTATATTCACTTTTTTAATTATTAATTTTAATTAAATTTATATCACAATTATAATTTTCAAATATACTAATACCTATACCATAGTTAATGTTAATATTAATTGTAATTAATTAATAATATTTAGTTCAAATTTGATTTATAATTATTATCAAAATACACCAAAATCCCTTTTAATTAATAATTAATATTAATAATTTGTTTATCAAACAAAATAAAACTAAGTTTTGTTCAGATTTTTAATTATTTCATAATTATCTCAATAATTATAATTTTTATTTTTCTAATTATAATTAATTAAAAAAGTGAACACAAATTTGAAAATAGTTATATATATAATAGTTTTATATTAAATTTTATTTATTTTTTATAAATTTATTTTATAATTAATTATAACTTTTTTTAGGAATTATTGATGCAAAAAATAGATTAAAAACACATATAGTACGAATAGGAAATAGACCATTTAAGTAAGAAGATTTAGGATATGCCTTAGAATATAGAATAAATGGATTAAATGAGAAAATATTGTTAAGGTGAATTTTTGAATAAAGTTTAGCATATGAAAGATAAAATTTAGGTTTTATTTGATACTATGAATTATTGCAAATATTTTAATTTTTAAGTTAAATATGACAATTTTAAAAAATTATGGCAATTATTTTCTTTGCCTGGTGTTTTAATGGAGGACAGAGATGAGTATTTGAAATAACTGAATAATTTGTAAAAAAAATTGGCTGAAAAATTAAAGGAGAATAAAGAATTGATGCTGGATAATATAAAAGTAAGAAATTTATATGTTTTATTAATAAAAATTATTTGCTTAAAAATGTATATAAAATATTTTATTATAAATAAAATTTATTTTATTTTTAAAGACATTAAAGTAAGAATCTGAGGAGTTGTTTATGAGTACTGATATTCACGATTTGGATGCTATACATTTGAAATATGATACAATGGACTAGTAAATAAATTAAATGTTAGCAGAGTGTAAATAGATAAATAACAGAGAAAGTAAAAAAAAAAAATATATAAGAGTTAAATAGATATTTATATACTTTTATTTTTATATTAAATATTTAATAACTTACAATTTTTTTATTTTACAAGGTATTTTGAGATGGGAATAAACTGATTTTTCTAAATTAAATGAAAATTATAATAAATTTTAGCCTTACCATAAAGTTTGGATTTTGGCCAAAGAATATTCTACTAAGATTCCTAACATAATGTCGGGGCCACTTCCTGCTATTAATAGAGATGATTTAACTAAAGATATATAAGAATCTTGGGAAACTTTATATAAGTTGGAGAGAAATGAATTTAAATCGTAAAAAAATAAATAATATTTAATAAATTAGTAAACTAAAAATTTTTCTTATGGTTTTATAAATAAAAATAATTTTAATTTTATTTCAAAAACAGTGAAATTCATATGAAAAGATTGACATAAACCGTTAGGTTATAGTATGAAAGTTTTAAAGTAATAATTATACATAATAGTTAAATGAGTTATTTAATTTTTTTTATATGAATGTTTAAAAAAAATTAATATTTTTATAGCCATATTTACCTTTAATTAACGATTTGAGAAATCCCTGTATGGAAAAAGCTAACTGGAGAGCTTTAAACAAAGTTATATAAGATCACAATAAAAACCACGATATAAAAAAACACATACCTATATTTGAAGAAGATTTTTAAATTTCTTTAGATTTTTTGTTAAATAATAATATTATGGTAATATGAGAATTAGATTTTATTTTAGAAAATTAAAAAATAAGAAAAAATTTATAAAATAAAAATTTTTAATTAATTTATTTATATATTAAGAAATTTTAATTAATAAATTTAAAAATTATATATTATTTTTCAATTTAATTATTAATTAAAAATATAATTATTTTTTTTTTATTCTTATTAGTTAATATAAGATGATATTAGAGAGATTTCAGAGATTTCCACTAAAGAAAGGGGATTTGAGAAGATATTGTACAAAATGAAAATGGATTGGAAACCAATTAAATTAACTTTAACTGATTATAAAGATAGTGGATCGTATATAATAAAAAGTATTGACCCAATTATAGATAAACTGGACGAAGATATAGCTAAAATTTTATCTATAGCTTCATCTCCGTTTGTGAAATTTATGGAATAAGAAGTTAATAAGTAAGAAAAAAAAAAAATATAATATAAATTTAATTTAATTTAATTTTTTTTGAAATTTAAGCATATTTATAATATAAATTAATTTAAATAAATATTTTATAGATGGAGACAGTAGTTACAGCAAATGTAGGAACATTTAGAATTATGGATAAAGGCTTAGAAATTATGGTAATATTTGCAGCCAATTTTCAGCTCAGAAGACATTTATAAAGAGTTGCCGAAAGAGGGAGCTAAATTTTAATAAGCTGATAAATAATGGAATTAAATTATAGGTTCAGCTAAATAGACTCCTAATTGCATGGACGCTTGTTTTTAGATAAGATTAAAAGAAATTTTGATTTTTATAATCGACACTTTGGAGCACGTTGTTAAGGGACTGAATTAGTTTTTAAATAAAAAAAGACTGGCTTTTCCAAGATTTTTCTTTTTGTCAAATGACGAGTTGATTAGTATTTTATCTTAGACAAAGGACGTAAAAAAAAATAATTAATAAATTATTTAAGTTGAAGAAATATTATAAAATTAAAAAAATTATAGATTTTTTGAGTTAATTAATAAATAATTAAGATGATAAAGAAATATTATAAAATAAAATAAATTTGAAATAAAATAAATTCAAATTTAATGAATTCAAAATAAAAATGAGTTTCAATAAAATTGAAAATAAAAAAATAAATAAAATGGATTTTTATAAAATTGAAATAAAAAATTAGTAATATAGTTAAAATAAATTGAAATAAAATATAATTAAAATATCTAAAAAATAAAATAATTAAAATAAAGGTAAGATAAGTTCAGAACCATTTGCCGAAATGTTTCGAGGGGATTGACAAACTAACATTTTAGGAGGACAACCTAATAACGCATTTCAACAGCGCAGAGGGAGAGCAAATAAAATTTTTAGCGGCCACAAATCCGATATTCAAAGAGACAAAAGGAGGAGAAAAGGAAGGGAAATACGTGGAAGAATGGTTAGCGGAAATCGAAAACGGGATGAAAAATACGTTGTTAAGTATTTTGTAAGAGTGTATAAGAGAAGGGGCTGTCGAAGAGAGAAAAAAATGGCTTTTGAAGTGGCCGAGTCAGATTGTTATTGCTACTGATTCTTGTTTTTGGACTGGGGATGTTACGGAGGCTATTTATTTGAGTAGGGAAGATTAAAAGAGTTTGTAGAAGTGTTATGATAAGAAGTATTCGGAATTATTGGAGATTGTGGTAAGAATTTATATATAAGTTTTTGTATTTTGGTTTTTTGGTTTTTGATTGTTTTAATTAGTTTTACCTTGATAGTTTTAATTAAATTTAGAAGTTTTAATTTTTATATTTAATTTTAATAAATTTGATGTTTAGGAAATGGTTAGAGGAGATGTGAGTAAAATTGATAGAATTACTTTGGGATGTTTGGTTACTTTGGAGGTAATAAATTTTATTTTATATTTTTAAACAAAATTTAAATTAAATGTTATTTTGTATTTTAAAATTAATTTAAATTATATTTATCTAAAAAGGTACATGCCAATAATGTGATATAAGAATTGATTGATTAAAACGTTAATGATGATTAAGAATTTGAATGGTTATCATAACTGAGGTATTACTTGGTGGATGGGAAGAAAAATACAAAAGAAGTAATTTTTATTTATAAATTTAGTTTATAAATTTTTTGATTAATTAAATCAATACTTCAGTTTCAAGCTAAAATGGTTTCTACAACCAGAGTTTACGGATTTGAGTATTTAGGGAATCAAGGAAGATTAGTTATAACTCCTTTAACAGACAGGTAGAAATATTTAATTTTTTTTTAAAAAATTTAGTTTATGAAAAATATATATAATTAGCAAATACGAATTTATACATTATTAAATTTAAAATTTTTATAATAGATGTTATAGAACTTTAATGTCTGCTTTGCAGCTGAACCTAGGAGGGGCTCCCGAAGGGCCGGCCGGGACAGGAAAAACGGAAACTACAAAGGATTTGGCCAAGGCTATAGGAAAGCACTGTGTTGTTTTTAACTGTTCGGACGCTTTGGATTTTGTGGCGATGGGCAAGTTTTTTAAAGGCCTTTGTTGCTGTGGAAGTTGGGCCTGCTTTGATGAGTTTAATAGAATAGATTTGGAGACTTTGTCCGTTATTGCTAGCTAGATTTTGACTATATAGAATAATATAATGAAATAAAAGTAAGGAAAATCTGTTATTTATTATTTATTCTTTTTATTTATTATTTATTTATAATTTATTTATTTAATTATTTAATTTATTATTTATTTTTTGAGAGTTTTGAATTTAGAATTTTTATATTTTTTATATATATATATTTAATTATTTTTTGATGTTTAGGGTTCCGGGTTAGAGGTTTTTATTTGAAGGGGATGATATTCCGTTGGATCCTAGTTGTGCGGTGTTTATTACTATGAACCCTGGTTATGCTGGTAGGTCCGAATTACCAGATAATTTGAAAGTAAATAAAAATGAATATAAATGTTTTAAGATTTTGGAAAATATTAATCATAAATATCCGATTAAAAATTTTTTAAAAATTAATAAAAAGGCACTTTTTAGACCTGTTGCTATGATGATTCCTAATTATGCTATGATTAGTGAAATCTCTTTATATTCATTCGGATTTGTGTAGGCAAGAGATTTATCAATTAAAATCACAACTTCTTTGAAATTGGCCTCTGAATAATTATCGACATAATCTCATTACGATTACGGAATGAGAGCTGTTAAGGTAAACTTAAATAAATAGTTTATTTTTTTATTTAATAAAATTTAATTTTAATTTTTTAACAAATTATATTTAAAATTATAAATATTTAGTCTATTATTACTGCTGCTGGATCTTATAAAAGATAATACCCTGAAGAAAACGAGTCTTTATTGGTATTGAAAGCTATTAGTGATTGTAATTTGCCTAAATTTACTTCAAAAGACGTTCCTTTATTTGAAGCTATTATTAATGATCTTTTCCCAAATGAGCAAAATAAAGAATAGGTAATAAAAAAATAAATAAATAAATAAATAAATAAATAAATAAAAATACTAAGTATCATGTTTAAAAATTTTAATTTTGAAATAATAAAATAATAAAATAAAAAATATAATATATATATAATAATTATTTATTTATTTATTTTTATTATTAAGGTATATGAAGATTTGGACCGAGCTTTTGTGCAGATTTGTGAAAATGAGAAATTGGTTTTAAAAGACAGATTTAGGAAAAAAATTTATGAACTTTACGAGACTATTTAAGTTAGACACGGTCTTATGTTAGTGGGACAGACAAATTCCGGGAAATCTTCGGTTTTAAACACTCTTTAAAAAGGAATCGAGTTGAGAAATTTTTAGGACGCTTGGAATTTAATTAGTCCCGAACTAAGAGAAGAATTAGAAGAAGAGTACTTACCGGCTGTGGAAGAAGAAATGTCTCCAGTTAAAAAAAGATTCTATATGGGCGCCAGTCCTGTTAAATAATCTTAGCCTGTAAATTAATAATTTTAAAATATGATTTTTAATTGTTGCTGTTTTTATGATTTTAAGGCTAAATTTTATTTTATTTAATTTATTTATTTAAATTTTAAATTTTAGGATTTGAACCAGCCGACTCCTGCCGAAATGAGGGCCTAATAAATAGAGGACATGAAATACGCCATATTTAAGTCAAACAAGCACGTCGTAAAAATCAAAATTATATTTTTAAAATTTAAAATTTAAATAATATTTTTAAAAAATTTAGTGAAATATTTAATTAAATATAATATAGATATAAAATTAATTATTAAATATTTTGAGTAGGTAGAGTATGATAGAGTGGATAGGTACGAGTGCAATCCGAAGGCAATTTCTATTTAGTTACTTTTCGGAGACGTGGACCAGGCTTCGGGAGACTGGATGGACGGGGTGACTGCGCTTTTGTTCAGAGAATGTTAGCAAGCGAAAATAGAGGACTTGAAATGGGTGGTGTTCGACGGGCCCGTGGACGCGCTTTGGATTGAAAATATGAACACTGTTTTGGATGACAACAAAAAGTTGTGTCTCGCTAATGGAGAGACTATTAAAATGGTTTAGGGCATGAATATTATTTTTGAGGTTGAGGATTTGCTGGAGGCTTCGCCTGTAATAATAGAAAGGGTTTTTTGTTATTTTTGTTATTTTTTTTTTTATATTTTTATTTTTTGGATAGTTTTGTTTATATTTATTTATTTTATTATTTGTTATTTATTTTAATGATTATTTTATAATTTATTTTTTGATTATTTAATTATACGTTATTTTATAGGAATTTATGGTTTTGCGAACCTTATTAACTTTAATTTTATTTGATTTTAGGCTACTGTTTCTAGGTGTGGAATGGTGTTTATGGAAAATAAAGATTTAGGATTTGAAGTATTTTATGAGAAATGGTTTTCTTAGCTAGCTGATAATATGAATGGAGAAGAGTATATTAAATATTACTAATAACTGTTTGATACATATTTGAATGATGTGTTTGGATTTGTAGAAGATATTTAAAAATCAATTTAAATTGACAAGATGTGGCTGGCCAGTAATTTTTTGAAAATATTTGAGTGTTTTTTACTTAAAAATTAGAAAAAATCAGAGCTAGTTTAGAAATTAGCTCATGAAAAAGAAAAAATGGAGGCAAAATTAAAAGCTGCTAGAATGTAGGGAACTGTCAACTTAAAGGATTAAAAGGTGAAATAATTTATTATAATTTTTATTTTTTTGTTAAATTTATTAATTGTTTTGTAATTTTTTATTAATTTTTATATTACAAATTGTTAATTAATTATTTATATTTCTATATAGGGGGATGTGATGAATGAGAGAACTAGAGGAAGAATATTTGCCTCGTTTTTGATGGCTTTAACTTGGTCGTGCGGCTGTGTTCTAGAAACTATTGATGATAGATAGAAATTTAACATTAAATTGTAAAAAAATTGCTTTAAATATTTTTTTAACTATTTTTTCACAAAAAATTTTAATTATTGAATTAAAAAATAATAATTTAAAAAAATTTATAGGAAATAGTTGGTGGATGAGAAAGTGGACATGAGTTTAATTTCCAAAGTGTCAAATCCAGTTGGTGATGACTAATAAGTAGATTTTTTCAACATTAACTTTGATTTCGACAATTACACTTGGAATTAGTGGATGAAGACTAAAAATTTCAAGATTTCTGAAGTAAAATATAAAAAAATGTTTATATAAAAAATTTATAATTGATTCATTTATAATTTTTTTTTAGGAAATTCAGTTCCACGAAATTTTTATTCCGACTAATGATTCGGTTAGACATAAACATATGATTAAAGTTTTGGTTTAAAATTAATTTGCAGGTTTATTTTACGGAAAAACTGGGACTGGTAAAACTTAGATTTGCAAAGACTATTTGATGCATAATGGAGACACAAGTTAAATTGTAACAATAACTTCATTTTCTGCTAACACATCTGCTTCTGGAGTTTAAGATGTTTTAGAGTCTAAATTGGAGAAATAAAAGAGAAGAAAAGGGGTTTTGGGGCCGTTAATTGGGTATTTATTAATTTTATTTTTTTATCAATTTTATTTGAAAATTTTTAGTTTTTTATATAATTAAAATAAATTTATTGTTTTTGTAAATTTAGACATGCTAATGTAATATTTGTGGACGATTTAAATATGCCAAATAAAGAAAAATACGGCTCTTAGCCCGCTTTAGAGTTGATTAGGTAATGGTTCAGTTAAGGAGGATGGTATGAAAGAAAATCTCTGGAATTTAATAAAATAATCGACATATAATTCTTTGCAGCTGTAAGAAGCTAAAAAATTAAAAATATTAAAAAACAAAATTTAAAATTATTAAAAAATAAAATTTAAAATATTAAAAATTAAGATTTATAATACTATTTTTTTTTCTTTATTATAATTTAATTAGAATTTTAAGAAATATATAATTAGAAATTAATTTATTTAATTAATTAATTTAATTTATATATTTTTTTTTAAAAAATAAAAAGATGGGCGTGGGAAGACCTTCGCTATCTCAGCGACTGATGAGACACTTCAATTTGATTTTTTTATAAGATTTATCGGATTAGACTTTAGGATTTATGATAAGTAAGATTTTTGAGTGGGGAATGAAAGAGTACCCTACTTCTTTGCAAAGATTTATAGAGAAGATGGAGGGGCCTACGATTCAGGTTTATTAGAGAGTTTAGAGAGAATTTTTGCCTTTGCCTTCTAAGTCGCACTACATTTTTAACTTGAGAGATTTGATGAAGGTTATTTAGGGACTTTTGAGCGTTTCTTGTGAGTAGTACCCTTTGAGCGACCCTTATTAGATTAATCCGGTTAGGTTTTAGAGATTGTAATGAAAAAATAGAAAAAATTTTGTTATTATGTTTATTTTTTAATTTGTTTAATTATTTTATTTTTATTTTCTTATTTATTATATTTTATTTAATTGTTTATTTTTATTTTTTAGATGGATTCATGAATAATAATGTATTTATAATGATAGGTTGGTTAATTAGTAAGATAAAGAGAAGTTTTAAAAGATTTTAGATGAAGTTTTGTAGTAAAATTTGGGAACTAGTTTGTAAGGTGTGATTGAAGCTGATGTTAGTTTGGAAGGAGAGGATGGAAATTCTGATGGCGAAAATGGGGAAAATTCAAAGAAAAATATAGATTAAAATGACTCTTTATAAGAAGAATTATAGGACTTTATTTAGCCTAAAGATAAGAGTTAACAATTGATGTTTGGAAATTTCACTAACGAAGACAGATTATATAAGGAAATTAGGTCTATGAAAAAAGTAATTTTATAAATTTTTTATAGTTATAATTATTTTAAAAAATTATTATTTTACTTTAAATTTAATTTTAAATTTTTGTTAGATACGAGATGTTTTGAAAGAGTGTATTGAAAATTATAATAGTGTGAATAAAAAGAAAATTGATATTATTTTGTTTGAAGATGCATTAAGTAATAAATATATATGTTAAAATTAGTTGTTATATTTTTAAAAAATAGATTTTGTTTTTTCAAGAATCAATTAAAAGTTTTAATAATGAAATATAATTTGTCGGCAATTTAATCATTTTTTTAATTTTTAAATATTTAAATTTTTATTAAATTTAAGGTATGTTTTGTAAAATAAACCGAATTATTTCACAACCTTTTGGAAATGCACTTTTAATAGGTTTAGGAGGTAGCGGTTCGCACACTTAGACCAGATTGGCGACCTTTATACAGGCTTATAAAATTTATGAGTTGGAAATTGATAAGGATTTTAACATAGGAAATTGGTATGAATTTTTAAGAGATATGTTAAGGGATATTGTGACTAAAAACGAAACTGTAAATAAATTTATTATTTTTATTATTTATAATTTTTTTCATTTTATTATATATTATTTAAAATTTTAAATTTTTTATCTTTAATTGTTAATTTATAACAAAATTATTAATACTTTAGGGGGTGTTTTTGATTTCTGATGGGCAGATTCTTTAGGAACAGTTTTTAGAAGATATTAATAATTTGCTTAATATAGGAGAAATTCCGAATTTATTTACCGGGGATGATAAAGAATCTTTGTTGGATGGTAAATAAAATTTTAATGAATTTATAAAAATAAATGTAAATAAAAATTTAAAAACCTTATTTTTTAATATTTTTTAGACATTAAAGAGGTTACTTAAAAACAGAAAATGAACTTAAATTATTTATAATGTTGGTAATACTTTGTTAATTAGTGCAAAACCAGACTACATATAGTTATGTGCCTTTCTCCTATTGGAGGAAAATTAAGATAAAGAATAAGAAATTTCCCTTCTTTGGTTTCGTGCACTTCGCCTATTTGGGTTTAATCTTGGTCAGAAATTGCTTTGAACGATGTTTGCTATTAGAGTTTATAGAAATGTAAGGAAAGTATTAATTTAGAAGATGGAAAAATTAGAAAAATTAGTTAGATTTTTGTGGGCATGCACAAGTCAGTGCAAAACCGATTAGAGTAAATAAATGCATATTTTCATTTTATGATAAATAGAATTCAAAACTAAATTTAATAAAATAAAATAAAATAAATTTAGATTAAATTATATAGTATTAAATGCATTATTCATCTTTTAATAAATAAAATTTAAATTTAAATTAAATATAATTATAATTTAATAATGATTTAAATTAAATAACAATATTTATTTTTAGGGAATATTTTAATGTTACTGGTAATTCCTTTTATGTGACGGAGACTATATATTTGAAATTACTGAAAATGTTCGAGAAAGTTTATGATTAGAAAGTAGGATAAGTGAATAACAGGATTTTGAAATACACTAACGGAATACAAAAGTTGAACGACTGTTAAGAGGTGATAAATTAGTTGAAATATGAATTGGAAATGCTTTAACCGGTTTTAAAGAAAAAAACTGAGGAAATTGAATAAATGAAAAATGACATTAAAATTTAACAAGAAGAAGCAGAAACACAGCGGGTTTAGATAATGGAAGAAGAAAGATAAACAGCTTAAAAAGCTAAAAAAGCTGAAGAAATAAAAGCTGAGTGTGCTGTTAGACTTTCTACTGCTGAGCCGAAATTGAAGGAAGCTATTGATGTAAATAAACAGATTTTATTAAATTTAAATTTGAAATTAATTAATTATTTTATTATTTATTTAATAAAAAAAAAAAAAAATTAATGTGCTATTTTTTAAATTAAAGGCTTTGAAAACTCTTAAAATTCAAGATTTTTAGACGATTAAAAGTTATTAAAAGCCTCCTGAGCTGATTAAAATTACGATGGAGGCAATTTGTATTATGTTGGGGTGCAGTGGTAAAAAATTAGAAAAAGGAAAAGTAGATTACTGGGGCGATGCTTAAGGTTTGCTTAGAGACCCTAATAAATTTATTCAAAGACTTGAAAATTACGAAAAAGATAACATATCTGACAGTTTAATTAATAAAATGAAATTATTTTTTAGCAGAAATCCTCAATTTAGACCCGAAGTTGTAGCTAACGCTTCTTTAGCTGCCAAGGGGCTTTGTTTGTGGACAAGGGCTATTTATGGTAAATAAAATTATTTATTAGTTTTTAAACTATAACTTATTATATATATATAATTTTTATATTTAATTTATGATTAAATTTAATTATTATTTATAATATGGTTTAACCTAATTATCAATTTTATCATAATTAAACTTAATTATTAATATTTTTAATATGGTTTAACTTAATTATTATTTTTAATATTATTTAACTTTTTTTTTGAAAAGACTACTACTTTGTGTATAAGGAAATTACCCCTTTAAGGTAGGATTTAGATGAGGCTAATTTTTAATTAAAAGAAGCAAATGAAAATTTGGAAGCCAAATAAATTTAATTGTAAGAAGTAGAGCAAAAATGCAAAGATTTGGAAAGTTAGAAAGAAAAAGCTGAACAGGATAAAATTTAATTGGAAAAATCTAAAAAAGAGTGTGAAGAAAAATAAAAAAGAGCTTAAAATTTGATTTCTAGTTTGTCTGGCAAAAGTGCCGAATAGAGCGGAAATGGAAAAGAACAGAAAGGAGAAAAAGTAATATAAAAATTTAAAAAATTGAAATTTTTTATAAATGAAAAAAAGTATCGAAATACTTAAAAACGAGCAAAAAATAATAAAAATTTAATAGAAATTATATTATCAAAAACATTAATTTTGTAGTTAAAATATCAAAAATTTAAAATTTTTATTATATTTTAATTTTTATTTTAATTTCTATTTTTATTTAAATTTCTATTTTATTTAAAGGAAAGGTGGATGGAAAGTAGAGATAAATTAATAGTTTTTAAAGAGAATATTTTGGGCGATATTTTGCTTTCACTAGGATTTATCGCTTATTTGGGGGCTTTTACAAGTGCTTTTAGAAGAAAAATTGTGTTTGAAGACTGGATTCCTTTAGTTAAAGCATAAAAGATAAAATATAGCGAAAATTATAACTTGATTGACGTTTTGGGCGAGGCTTAGGAAATGTAGGACTGGATTATGCATGGACTGCCTTAGGATGATGTTTCTAAAGAAAATGCTATAATTATAAGGGATTCTCCTAAGTAAAATTTAAATTTAAATTTTTATATATTTTTTTATAATCAGATTTTTATTTTTATTTTTATATTGTTATATTTTTAAAGATTTATATTATTATTCTTATTTTAATTTTATTCGTTTGTAATTTGGTTATTTATAATTTGAGTAAGGCTTTGTTGTTTATAATTTACTAATTATTTAATTTTTATTTGTTTTTAGCTTCCCTTTGATGATCGATCCTTAGAATTAGGCCTCAAATTTTTTTAAATAATATTTGACTAGGTATAGCGAAAGTTCTGTTATTATAACGAAACCTAACGAAAACTTAGATATTTAAATATAAACGGTAATTTTTATTTTTTACCAATAAATTTTAAGTTTAAAGATAATAAAATTTTTACTTATATAAAAGGCTATAAGACAAGGAAAGAGCATTATTATTGAAAGTAAAGAATTATTGAAAATTATATTTTATAAAAGTTTGAAAATACTAATGTTTTATATTTATTTAAATATATTAATATTTATTAATTTATTTTAGACTGTTAAGAACATTTGGAAGCAGTGATAGAGTCGGCAATGTCAAAGGAGAATATCCATTTCGAAGGAGGACATAAAGTAATTTAAATTGGAAATGATTTGGTTTAGTATAATGAGGATTTTAGGTTATATTTGATATGTAACTTGCCTAAGCCGCACTACACGCCTGAAGTTTTAACAAAAGTGACACTTTTAAATTTTAGCATAACTTACGAAGGATTAAAAGATTAGATGCAGAGTATTTTGACGAAAGAAGAAGACCCGAAATTATAAGAAGAAAAAGTGAAATTGATGCTGGAAAATTCAGAAAATAACACTAAAAAGTTTTAAATTGAAGAGAAAATTTTGGAGATTTTGAGTAATACTGAGGGCGATAAGATGTTGGAAGACGATGAATTGACTAATTATTTGAACGAGTCTAAGGAAACTAGTGAACATGTAAAAAAGTTAAAAAAGCTAAAATTTAGGATTATTTATTAATTTTTTTTTAATAATTTTTTTTTTTAAAATAAAAAATTAAATTATTTTAATTATTTATTTATTTATTTATTTATTTATTTATATTTCAGTGATAAAACTGTAATCTTTAATATCTTATTTATTGTATTTCTTCGAGTTGAGGTAGAAAGATTCGGAGAAAACTGAAGAAAAAATTAGGAAATTGTATAAGGATTACAAAGAAGTGACAGAAATGGCAAGTTTAGTTTATTTTACGGTTTTATAGATGAGGAATTTGGACTATATGTATTAATTTTCTTTGAATTTATATATAACTGTATTTAAAAAATCTATAAGAAGAGCGCAAAAAGCCAATGATAAGAGCGAAGCAGTTAGAGTAAAAAATTAAAATTTTAATTTTAATTTTAAATTAAATAGAGAAAAATTGGAAATTTAACTTACTTATTTTTTAATAATTTTTGGGAATTTTTAATTATTTAGGAAAATATTTAATTATTAAAATTTAAAAAGACTTACAAAAGAGTTTAGAATATAATAGAAAGTTTGAAAAGATGTATATTTTAAGAAGTTAGTAGGAGTGTTTTTGTGAAGCATAAATTGTTGTTTAATTTTATGTTGGCTTTGACAGATTTAAGAAGGAAAAAAATGATTAATGAGAATCATTATAGATTTTTAATAAGCGGTCTATCAGGTTAAGAAATTGATTAAAGTTTAGAAAGTCCAGATACCGAATTATTAAATAATAATTAGTGGAAATAGATTTTGGAATTGAATAATTTGGAGGGCTTTTAAGGAATAGCTTAGAGTTTGATTGAGAACTGGGAAATTTGGAAAGAATATATTTTAGGTAAAAAAAAATTGGGGTTGTTTGAAAATAATATAGAAAATAGAATTATAAATTTAATCATTTTTTATATAAATTAAAATATTGATTTATAATATAATTTATAATATTTTAGGCGGATTTAAGTTAGTTTAGATGCCTGAATAGATGTAAAATAATGAAAAGACAATTTCTGAGTTATAAGGATTGAATACATCACAATCTTAATATTAATCGATGAGTTAGTATTAAAATTTGAATGTTTCTCAATAATAATAATAGAGCATAAATTAACAATAATAATATTAATAATAAGTATAACTTGAAATGTTGAGTTAATCAGCTTTGCCTAGCGAATTTGTTAGTGTGGGAAGCGGGCTAAGAAGATTGGTATTTTTGAATGCTATAAGACCTGATTTGTTTATGACAAAAATGAAAGAGTTTATAAGAGAAACTTTGGGAGATTATTTTGTGAAAGATTAATTTATTAGTGTTAAATAAAGGTACTAAAAAATTAAAAATTAATTATATTATAAATTTAAGTTTTTTTGTAGAAAATAGGTTTAATTATTTTATTTTATTTTTTATTAGTTACGAAGAATCAACTGCAACCACTCCTTTAATATTTATACTTTCGCCCGGAGATGATCCTTAAGACGAGGTTAAAAAATTAGCAGCCGAAAAAGACAGTTATTTGACTTTTGTTTCTTTGGGAAAAGGACAGGGAAAATATGCAGAAGAGCAAATTTGGGAAGCTGTAGAAACTGGATAATGTAAATAAAATAATATTAAAAGAATTTAAATTTAAATACAATAATTAATAGGATAAATAATTTAATTTTTTAACATATGTTTTAAATTTTAAAAAAAAATTTACAAATTTTTTATTTAGGGGTGATTTTATAAAATTGTCATTTGGCTATTTCTTGGTTGCCAAGGTTGGAAGAAATAGTTGAGAATATCGTTTCTTTGGAAAATAAAAAAGATAAATATAAGAAATTTAATGAAAATTTCAGACTTTGGTTGACAACTGGAAGTACAGAAGAGTTCCCGATTTCTTTATTATAAAATGGAGTTAAAATGACAAAAGATCCTCCCAAAGGAATTAAAGCCAATATGGTGGAAATGTACTCAAATATGAATTCGACAAAAGAAGTAATAAATTTATCAAAAAAGATAAAATATATTAATTAATAATAAAATTTATATATTTATAATAAATATTTAAAGTTTAAAATAGTAAATGTTTATTTTTAAATAAATTAATTTTAATTTTTAACTTAATTTTAAATTTAATTTTTAAGGATAAATTATTTTTTGAGAATTGTGAAAAGAAATAAGAATGGAGTAGACTTTTTATGGCTTTAACTTTTTTCCATGCTATTATAAGGGAAAGAAGAAGATATGGACCTATTGGGTGGAATATTTATTACGATTTTAACAGTTCAGATTTTTCCATTTCTATGAAATAGGTAATAATTTTATAGAAATTAAAAAAATTAAATAAAAAAAAATAATTAAATATAATTTTTAAATAACTAATTAAAATTTAATAGTTGAGGAGTATGTTGAATAATTACAGTTAAATTCCTTTTAAAGCGTTAACTTATTTAACAGGTTAGTGTTATTATGGAGGAAAAGTTACTGATGATTGGGATAGAAGGGTTTTGGCAGATATATTAAATGATTTTTACAACAGTGAAGTGGTGATTGACCAAAATTACGAGTAAAAAAAAAAAACTAAAAAAATATAAGATAAATAAATAAATAAAAATTTTCATATATATTTCAAAAATACTATCATAAAGATGTTTAAAAATTTATTTATTTATTTATTTATTTATTTATTTATTTAATTTTGATTTTAAATTTTAGAATTTGGCATTTATAATTTTTTGAAGTTTTTCTGGAAAAGAGGAGTTTTTGATTCCTTAGAATGAGCAGATAGAGAGTTTGGACTTGACTATAAATTATATATAGGAAAATTTGCCTGATTATGATCCACCTGAAGTTTTTGGACTGCATGAAAATGCGAATATTTCGAGCGCTTTATTTGAATAATAATTTGCTTTAGAATGTTTGTAAAAAGTGGGCGGGGGAGGAATATCTTAGAGCTAAGATAATAGTAAAACTGTATAAATTTTAGAGCAAATTTTAAAAGGTTTGCCGGAATAGTTTGATGTTTAAAAAGTTTCTGAAAAATATAAAATTACTTATTATGAGAGTGTAAATAGATTTGAATCTAAATTTAAATTTAATTTATAAATAAAAAGTTCAAAAAAAAAATGAAAATTAAATAGTTTAATAAGCTTATTTTATGTTTTTTATTAGATGAATACTGTTTTGATATAAGAATTGTTAAGATATAATAGTTTATTAGTAGTTTTGAAGCAATCTTTACAGGATTTGATTGACGCTTAGTTAGGTTTAAAAGTGATGACTTCTGATTTAGATAGTATGTTCGAAAGCATATAAAACAATGTAAAAAATAAAATTAAAAAAGAAATAATTTTTGCAACTAAATTCTTTAATTTAAAAAGCATTTATTTGCATAAATTTTTTTAAAACTTTAAATTAATTTTATTAAAAATTATTTTTATTTTTTTAGAGGATTCCCTAATTATGGTTAAAGAAATCTTATCCCTCTTTAAAGACGTTAATGGGATACAACGAAGACCTTTTGAAAAGAATAAAAATGTTTTAAGATTGGATAGATTTTTAGATGCCTAATGTTTTTTGGATTTCTGGGTTTTATTTTACCTAGAGTTTTTTCACTGGTGTTAGACAGAACTATGCAAGAAAGTTTAAAATTCCAATTGACCAAATTTAATTTGATTTTGAAATTGTGGACTCTAAAAGTGAGAGCGATATTTTTTGCTAGCCTAATATTGGCTGTTATGTGAACGGGCTGTTTATGGAAGGTAAGATATATATTTTTTAAAATTATAATTTAAATTTTAAAATTTTATGTATATATATATATGATGTTATTTGTTTATTATTTTATTTTATAAAAAAATTAAAAAAAAAATATTTATAGGGGCGAGCTGGGATTATAGTAAACATCATTTGGAAGAAGGAAAGCCTAAAAAAGTTTATGACGAATTTCCTATAGTAATTTTTTATTTTTTATTTTAGGATTATATTCGTATAAATAAGGAATATTTAAAAAATAGTTAAAATTCTTTTTGAAGATAAATTTTGATTAATTATTAGTTTATTTTGCTTATGGTTTTATAATTTATTGATTTTTTTGATTTTATATAGTAAGATATATTAATTTTTATTTTTTAGATTTAGTTAGTGCCAACTAATAAACCTGAGGGAAAAAAAAAAATAGAGGAAAACGGACTTTAGGTTTATACTTGTCCCGTTTATAAAACGACAGAAAGAAAAGGAACATTATCAACTACTGGCCACTCTACAAATTTCGTAAAAAAAATTAAATTAGTATATTTTTTTTATTTTTTAAAAAAAATTCTAAATTATTAACTTGATAATATTGGAGTAATAATTTATCAATAAAATTAGTAATTTTGATAAAAAAAAATAGAGCCAATTTAATTATTTAATCTCTGATAAAAAATCAAATATTTTTGTTATGTATATGAATATATAAAAACAAATCATAATTTTTTTTATTAAATTTTAAATAATTTTTAGATATTATCGATTGATATTCCTAGTTAAACTAGTGGAAAACACTGGACCAAGAGAGGAGTTGCTTTGATTAGTTCTTTAAATATTTGAAAAAAACCATTTTTTTTTTTACCAACAAATATTTTACTTGATCTATAATTGATCAATTAATTAAAAGATATATATGTAGAATAATAAAAGTAAAGTGTGAAAAATTTAAATTAAATTAAATTAAATAATATTAAAATTAATATAATTTATAAGTGTTTATTTAGAATTATAATATATATACAAATAATTATAAATCAATAAATTTAATGGTTTTAGGTAATATATATTTATTTAGTAAACTCTGTATATTATAAAAATTATAATAAATTGATATTTTAATCTTTTTATGAATAAGAATGATACTTTTATTTATATACTTTTTATTTTTATTGTAAATGAAAAGAAATATATATTTGATCAAAAAATAATTAAAATTTTATATTTAAATTTTAAATTTATTCTTCTTTTTTTTTTGATTTTTAAACAGGTTTTAATAGTTATCATTTAATATAAAATCATGACTTCATTTTATTATTTTATTATCATAAAAATCGATTTATTAGTAAATTATGATTCTAAAGTATTGATTCAAAATTCAAAATATCATTAAAATTTTTTGTTATTTTTAAATTTGTATAAAATTTAATTTCTTTTTTAATTAACTTTTAAGCTAAAATTATAAAATATTTTGCTTAATATTAAAGTTTTTTGGCAATATTTTTTTTAAAAATTATGACTATTTATTAATTTTATTCTATATATTATAAAGGCTATTATTTATTTATACTTAATATACTTACTTTTTTTTTAGTGATAATAAATTTAAAATTTTTTAAATATACACATATATACACACATTATACTAAAAAGAATATATCTTTTTTTTTTGGAAATTTAATTTTAGAAATAGGTCTATTGTTTTAGAATTTTTATAAAAATTCTTTCATATTTAATATAAAATAAATCATTGTGTATATTTTTGAATTAAGTTAATGTATAATAAATAAATTTGAAGAGAATGAGGTCTTTTAACAAATTATATGGGAAATAAAAAAGTGTATATTAATTTTAATATGAAAGCCCTAAAAAGTCGAGGAAAAAAGAATTTAATTAAAAAAAAAAAATAAAAAAAATAAAAAAAAAAAAAAAAGATTTGATAAAAATTCCCGAAAATAAGTGAGAGTTTCTGCGCTTTTTTCTCTAAATTGTTTTTCCTATTGCCCTGGGGAAAGACAGTATGGTGAAAAGGGGGCAAAGACTTTAAATTATTTTCTTTTTTTTCGGAGAAATGTCGCGCCTTTTCTTAATTGAAAAACAACTTACTTAATTTTTTATTAATTTTTAAAAGATAATCCTGTAGTCTACTGTGAATACCTCGTTAAGAATAACGAAGTTAATGAAGCCTAAATTAAGACCTATAACATAAATGACGATATTTAGCCTTAAATTGGAGAAGTTTGTTTCTCTTTTGATCCCAGTTTGAAATCCTATTTAGACTTGAATTTGGAGTAAAAATTAATATTAAAATTAAAAAAATAAAGATTAAAAAATATTTTACCTCATATTTATACTAAAAATAGAAAAAGAATTTATAAATTTAATTTATTTATTTATTAAATTTGTTTAATTTTAAAGGGAATTCGGGGAAGGAATGACGATTGGGGCCTTTTTTTACTGGTAGTAATTTTCTAACATGAAGAATGTTTAGCTTTTTTACTTTGGGGATAGCGATGGCGACAATTTGATTTCTATTTACTATAATATCGAAAATAGTTAAATTGTGGTATCCTATTAAGTTGAGGGCGGCCAAACCAATACTTATAAATTTACTTCTGCTATAAAATACGATATTTACATCCACTACATGTTTATATTTTAGACGGACGGAAGTTGTAAATTTTATAAGAATTTTAAGGAAATTAAAGGAGAAGTTTCCGGGAGTCTTTCTGAAAATTAAATTCCTATGGCTGTAAGACAATTTACTTATGTGGGAAAAGCGCCTGAAAATTAGAGCAGACAGTATTTTGGAGGAAGAGTTGAAAATATTATTGCTTATAACGGGGTTTTGACCTCTACTTAAATTGACTGCATAAAAAGTAACGATGTTTGTGACGAAAGTTTGGATTTTGTTAGCGAAAATAACTGCTAAACTTGTGATAATGACAGTTAAACTTGTACTTCTTGTAATACAAAGGCCAATTTTGTGTTGGAAGATAATGGTTCTTGTGGGTGCGATTTTGGGTACGAAAAGTCGGGAAAATCTTGTGTAGCTAAAGATGTAAAATAAATTTATTTTTATATTAAAATTATTTGATTATTTTTATTAAATTTTTTAAATTATTTTCTTTTAATTTAGAATATTATTCCTGGTGTTAGCTAAGAAACTATTGAAAGTGCTAGTACTGGAACTAAAGCCGTTATTAGTAGTATGGTTGTTTCTAATCCTACCATGGCTATTACTTTAATTGACACTTTGTCGATGATTAAATACACGACTTATTTGGACTATGAATTCCCTAATATAATTTACGTTTATTTTGAGATTTTTTCTGGAATGGTAAATTTCGACTACATGCCTGCTTTGACTCCTTCCAATTCTAATTATTAAGATCCTCCTAACGGTTTTAAAAAATTCGATGAAGATGGCTATTTATTTAAAAATATTAATTCTTATATTTGGCTTTCCTTTGGGTGCGGAATTTGCTGGTATTCTATGCGAAAAATTAATGATAAAATTGACTATAAGAACAGAAACCATCCAAAATTAAAGTAGATTTTCAGAAAGATTTTATAAAAATTTGAGTATGATATTTTCTTTATGGGTGTTGTTCAGTCTTTTTTATTTACTAATATTTGCTGTTTGATGACTTTGAGGTCTTTGGATATTGACAACTTATTGAAGGGATTTGCCTATATTTCCGCTTTGTTAATTGTTTTTTTGTAATTTGCCACTATTTTTGCCATTTTCAAGCTCGCCAAAGTTTATTATACTAACACATAAGTACATGGAGACCCCGATATTGACGAAAAAGATATTAATGAGCTTTAAAATTTAATTTAGAAAGAAAAGAAAAATAGAGGTATGATAAACCCGGATTTGGACTATGAAGAAGACGACGAAGGTGATTTGATAAAATCTTTAGGCAAAAAGGATTCTAATTAGTAGGGAATCGAAGTTATTTAGGAAGAAGAAGAAGAAAATGAAAATTTGAGTTAAAATTCTGAGGAGACTAAAAGGTGTTCTGCCGGTGCTGCCGCTGAAAATGTTAAAAATATTGGAAAGAAATAAAAAAAAAAAGGAACAAAATTAAGTATTCCTCCAGCTAATGTAAGTGAAGAAGGCGATGAAAAGTGTTCTAATTCTTCGTTAAGTAAGAAAAGTAAAAAAGAAGGGAAAAAAGAAGAAAGCGAGGAAAAAAAGGAAAAATTGTCGTTGTTTTAGCTTACTTTTTTTTAAAAAAATGAGCTTTTGGAGAACCCCTATGTTTTTTACCAATTTTTTAAACAGACCAATTTTTTGTTTGAAGATGTTTAGCACGATAATTTGTGGCAGTTGAATTATTAAACTATTTACTGTTTGAGAAAGTTTATTTATGGGTGGGCTTTGGTTTTTTTGAATGAAAATGTGACTACTGCTATTTTAATTTGGATGATGATGAATATTTTTATGATATGGTACTTTATTAAGCATAAACCTTAGGAATTTAAAAGAAGTTATTGGAATGAACTTACATAAGAATTTTGGTTTTTTATAATTTATATGGTCGTCTTGATTTTTTCCGTAACTGATTAGGATAATGCCGAGCAAAGAAAATTATTGTCTTATATTATGATGGGATTTGCCACTTTAATCCTTATTTAAGATATCTTTATGAGTTTTTATGATACTGGGTATAGTATTTATGAAGCTACCTGTTTAAAATTGAGACATGCTTAGACTATTTCTATTAAAAATAGAAAGAAAAAAGCCAATGAAAATTTTATTTTCAATGAGTTGGATCAAATAGAAAAAGCCGACAAATTAAAAAAAAAAAATATTAATAATAAAAAAAATTAAATAAAAATATGACAACAATATTGTAAATATAAAAAATAAGAATTAAAAAAAATATGTGTACATTTTTGTAAAAATAAAATAAAAATAAGAAAAAAAATAATAACAAAATACTTTATAAAAATAAAATTAACTACATTAAAAATTAATAACAATAAAAATTAATAACAATATAAATTAATAGCAATTTTTTATACTATATGTTAATAAACAAATACTAAAAATTAAAAATAATAACAAATTTAATATACTAAAAAATAATTAACAAATTTTTAAACAATAAAATAATAACAAATTTACTATAAAAAAATAATTAATTTTCCTTTTATAATAATAAAAAAATAATTAAATAAGTCTGAAATTTTTAAAAATGTTTATAATTATATTTAAATATTTAGATTACATTATTTAATTTACATTATATTAATTTTATAAATAAATAATTTCAAATCTTTATATTAAATTATAATTAATTATTTTAATCAAATACAAAAAAATAAAGCGACGAAAAAATTCGCAAGTGATAAAAAAAAAATCATGTCTAATTTTCTTTTTAATATAATTATAAAAAAAATAAATGAATTAATTTATTTATTTATATTTACTTTTTGTTAAGATTATAATAAATAAAATAAATGATTTTTTTAATCTATTTTTTATTTACATTTAGGACAAGAATAAAATAATTAATACATTTTATATAAATATATGTATATATAAAATTAAATATAAATATAAATATTAATTAAAAGTTATTATAGTGTTGATTTATTTTAATTTGATTTTTCAGTAAATTTTAAGTTGTCCTTGGTATTTTTAAATTCTTTAAGGGGAATTTTTAGTAAAATTTTATTAAGTTTAATTAAAATATTAATATATTGAAGGATTATCTTCTGGTTGTAAAACTCCTTTGGGCAAAAATCCTTATATATCTTCTAAATTTTCTCTTAAAAGTCTTTCTTTTTCTTCTTAAATAACTTATTATTTCCAGAGTTCTTCTTGTTATCTTTATTGCAACTCCTGTAATTCTTTTTCTTTTGCTTCTCTAAACATTTTTACTTTTTCTTTCCATAATCTTTCGACCTGAAAATAAATGAATTTAGATAAAAATTTAAAATATATATAATTTAAAAGAGATATATTAAATTTATAATAATTAAATCAAAAATATATACTTAAATTAAAAAATAAGAGTTTTAAAATTCTAAAAATGTAATTATAATTTTACCTCTTATTTATGTTATTCTTCTTTCTTTTTTTTATTTAAAAATGACATTTAATCTAAGAAATCCTGTTCTGCTAGTCTTTGTAGCATTCTTTCTCTAAATTATTATTCAATTTTTTATTCTTATTCTTAAGCTTATCTTTTCCACTCTTAGCATTCTCTTTCGAACTATTAAAGCAGAATTCTTTCTCTAAACATAATAAAAAAAATTTTTATTATATATTATAAAAATTAGCAATATAATTATTAAATTAGTTTTAAAGAATTTTATAAATAAATATATTAATATATAATATTATAAATAAATATAATAAATTAATTTGTTATAAATTTAAACAATATTAATATATAAACTATAGTTATATAATTTATTATAAAAATATTGTTATTGTAATTTTTTTTTAAAAATTTATATTTAGTTTAGAAAATTATATAATATATAGTAAATAAAGTAAATATCATTTTATAAAAGATATTTTTTTTAATATATATTTATATACAATTTTTTATTACCTAATTTTTTTTTGGTTTTGTTCTTTTTCCTGTTCTCTTAATTTTTTTTCTTGTTCTTCTTAATAAAGTTCTTCTCTAAGTTTTTCAATTTTTTCTTTTTCTTTTTATTCCTTTAGTTATTTGGCCGCTAATTGTTCGTAAAGTTTTTATTATGCTTCGTTTTCTTCTTTTTTTTTTTGCTTTAAATAAGCTTCGTATTCTTCTCTTTGTTTTTGATATGCCTCTCTTTTTAGCCTGTCTTTTAGCTCTTGTTCTGTTTCTTGCCTTTTTTTTTGCTCTATTTTTGCGAAATCTTCGAGCATATTTTGGTATTGCTCTTTTGTCATTCTTTGCTGTTATTGGCCTTGTCTTTATTTTTTTAGAAAATTAAATTGTTATTTTTTTAAATTTTTATGGAAAAATAATTAGTTTTAAATATTTATTAGATTATTTATTTAAATTTATTAAATTATTACTTTTTCATTTCTTCTATTAATTTTTGTTGTTCCAAATCTGCTTATTTTCTTTCTAATTCGTATTGTTCTCTTGCTTCTTTAATTTTTTACATTCTTTCAAACATTTGACTTTATTGTATCTTTTATTTTTAAAAGTAAAATATTATACTGAAATTTTTTTGAAAATTTTTAAATATAAATGCTTAAATTAAATTACCTATGCTCCTTCTTAATATTATTTTAATCTTTCTTCTTCTCTTTTTTTCTTCTCTTCTTCTTCTTTTTATAAATTTTATAAAACGATTTAATCCATCTCTGCTTATTCGATCTTAAAATATTAAAAAATTAAATAATTATTTTTAAAATATAAATTTAAAACACATTATTATTATTATAATTTTTTATTTATAATATATTTTTTACCATTTTTTATTTTTAAATTAACTATGAATTAGCAATTTATCTACTTCTTTCTTTATTTGTTTTAGCTATTTAAATTTTTTATTTCAGTTAATTAATGTCCTAAGATTGAGAAATAACTTATTGAATTTTCGCTCTTTTAACATCATTTTCTCTTTATCTTTTAGCCAATTCTTAGGCAAGTTTACTGTCTATATTTTAATTTTA
The DNA here is from genome assembly GCA_001447515.1 of Pseudocohnilembus persalinus. NCBI lineage: Eukaryota > Ciliophora > Oligohymenophorea > Philasterida > Pseudocohnilembidae > Pseudocohnilembus > Pseudocohnilembus persalinus. The sequence goes on from LDAU01000107.1 coordinate 184,192, forward strand.
ATATTGATTTTACTACTAAGGTTAAAAATAAGCACTTTATGTAATTTATTATTGAATTCCAGTTTTTTGATTTGGGGCGTCGTATCTATTATTTACTAGTTAAACTGGGTTTTATTGAGAAGATTACCAGAAATATGCCATTTTTTTTTATATATGTATATGGTTTTTTGGGAATTAATTTGTTTTTTTGTTTTTTTGTGTTTTTTGTTTTTTGTTTTGTGTTTTTGAAATTTAAGATGTGATTTATTTATGTTTTTTTATTTGGTTTTTTAAAATTTCAAAAATTTCTTATTTTTATTTATTTTTCTAATTATAGAGTGAATGTTATTTAATTAATTCAATTAAAAATAATTTGTTTTTTAGGTTTTGTAATAGTTTTTTATGTCCGTTTAATTTTTAATTATTTTTATGATTCAGAATTATATTGATATTCTATCTTAATATTGATATTGTATTAATGTTGAATGTAAGAAAAGTTATAGTTATTTACTTTATTATTTTATATTTTTTTAGTTCAATTTTTATTTTTTAAAATTAAATAAATAATAAATTTAATAATTAATATGTACAAATTTAAAATGAATAAACCAAAATTAAATTAATGAAAATTTCTAAATTTTTAAATAGAAAAATGTTATTATCATCTATTTTTAAGAATAACAGAATCAGCTAATATACTAAAAAGAGAAGCAGTTAAAACTCCAATATCGTTGTATATATTAGAAATATTGACAGCCATTTCTTTCTCTTGTTTACTTACTTTATGTGAATTAATGATTTAATAATTCACATTAACATAAGAACAACCACCTAAATAATAAATTTAATTTAGTAAACAAAAATATATATGTAAAAAATTTAAAGAAACTAGAAAATTATATAACATAATAGCATTTATTTAATAATTTATTATTTTTTCTTTTTTTTTGTTTGATTAATAAATAATTTTAATATAAAAATACAAAAATATTATATTATTAAATAGTTATTTTTTATTAATTAATTTACCCATTAATCCCGTCCACAACATTACAGGGATAAGTCCATACATAGGCATATAATTCCAGTAAGCAAAGGAGAAATAGAGCAAGAAATTGACGCCTTAAATAAAAGTAAGAATTGAGACTTTAGGGACTTTGATAAGTTCAAGGGAGGACCTGGACAAGAAGACGCCTAGTTGGTAGGAAAAGTTAAGGATTTCGTAGGATTGTGCGATAAAAAAGGCCTTTGAGTTTGAGCCGTCTGGGAGTCTGTTTTCTTCTTTGAGTCTTCCGGAAATGTGGCTGGCAAATCCTGTTATGCAGCAGTATTCGAAGAAGTAGACGAGGGAAATGTTGATGGTTAGGTGGATTATTTTGGGGTGAATTTTTTTGAAATTTTCGTAGGTGAAGGTTAGGTTTTGAGAGGCGTCGGCGTCGTGTTGGGGCAGGTGCGAAATTTGGTCGTTTTCGTTGTCGGAGTCTATTTTTTCGGGGTTTAGTTTTTCGGAGAATCTTCGCATTATTTTTTCTTCGTTTAGTTGTTCGTTTTCGATGGGCTTTGGCTGGATGTTGATGCTGTTTTGGTTTATTTGTTTTTCGGGGTCAGTTTGAGAATTTTCGGAGTTTTCTTCTTGTAATTTGTAGAAATCTTTTTTTTTTTGAGGACTTTGACTCTGGTCGTCAGTGTTTGAGACGAGGTCTTTTATTTATTCTATGTTTGGTTGATGAATAGTTTTTTTCTTTTCATACCAGACAAATCCCAGGTAATAGAAAACTTGTAAAGGAATAAGGCAAAGGAAAGTCTTTAAATTGAATAAAATTATTTTAATATTTTACTATAAATTTCAAATAAAATTTAATATTACTAAGGTCAAACTAACTCCAGCAGTTTTAAGTAAAATGAATAACATAGATCCAAAAACTCCTGCTAGCCCGGTTCCTCTATTTTAATTTTAACAGAATTATTATTAAAGAAATTTTATTTTATTTTTTAATATAGTTTAAAATAAAATATTACGATGAAAATCCTCCAACTAATTCTGCAGGAAAAGCCTTTAAAAATCCTAAAATGGTTCCTTCTCCCAAGGCTTACATACTGCCACAAAAAACTGAGCCAACTAAAGAAATATAGAAACCCCAAGATCTTTCAGCAGAACAAGCTACAGCAATAATTATATAACCTAAACTGGCGACACTTATAAGAGTTATTACTTTGTGTCTGTGTAAATATTTGAGCCAGTATTTCATGTTACAAAATCTTATCAGCGACGAGAACATAATTAGGGCACTTGAAAATAAAAAATAAAAAATTTAAATTATTTTTTATAAAGTTAAAATAAATATATTTTATATTTTTTTGTAGATTTATTTAAAATTTAACTTAATTTATACTATATATATATACGAAAAATTAAATGAGTTTATATTGTTTTTTAGTGTTTATGATATATTTTTTTTGTAGAATTAAGTTGAATTTTAGTATGATACTAATTTTTTTATTTTATTTGTATATCTTAATCTAATTTTTTCTTTTGTTGAATGTCAGTGTAAATTAATAAATTATAATTAAAAGGTTTAGTATATAAATTTAAGTATTCACGATAAAAGAATTTTAAACTGCAGTATAAAAGCGATAAATCTATGAAAAATATCAATTTTTTTATATTTTTTAAGAAATTTTTTACTGTTTTATGTTGTTTTATGTTACATTCTAAAAATAAACAAAAGAAAAAAATAAAATAAAAAAACATTAATATTTTCTAAAATTTTTTTAGCTTTAAGTTTATAAATAAAGTTCTATAATATTTTACAGTTAGAACATACCCATAAGAGTACTTTTGTCAAATTTTTCTGATATTGTAGAAGATGCAGATCCAACCATAACATATCCTGTATTATTTATAAGTCCAATTAAACTCATGATTATAATATATTTGAATTTATGTTTAGAAACATGACTTTGCTAGTTAAGAAAAATAAATAAAAGGTTATTTTATATTTGAGAAAAAAAAAAGGATATAAAATAATTGGCTTTTTAAATTTTAAATTGTTTTTTACGAGATCCATAACTTAAGGGGGTAAAAAACTTTATCTTTCTGATTAATCTTCTATTTAATTCATACTATAATTATTATTTTTTTTATGGTAAAAATTGTGTAATGTGAGTGAATATTATTATTATTTTTTCAATTAATTAATAATATATTTAATTAAATAGAATATTAATTAAATTAATAACTTAATTTTTTTTTTTTTTTTTGGGTTTTATTTTAATGAATAATAATTTTTTTATTTATTCCTAATTAATTTTGGATTAATTTAATAAAGTTTAAAATCATTAGATAAATATTTAAAAAGTTAAATTTAGGACCTTTATTTATCTAAATTTAAATGCTAGTATTTATTCACATTTTAAATTGTTTTAATAATATTATTACTATTTTTCTTCATTAATTTTACTTGATGATGAAAATAATTAATGATAAATATAATTTTCGTATATTTATTATATTTTTTTTTAAATAATATGTCATGGTAATTAATAATTTAAAAAAATTAAAATAGTTTTTACTAGTATTGATTTAACTTTGTTTTATAGTATATATAAATATTTTAAAATAATATAAAAATTGTGTAGATATAATATAAAATTTTAATTAAAATATATGAATTTTAAAATTTAAAAACATCTAAATAATTTATAAAAAAATAAATAAAAGATTATTATTTTTATAAATCTTTTCTCATTGTGTTAACTTTAAATATTGTTAATCAATTTTAGATTAAGAAGGATCCAAACAAATAATTTGTTTTTTTTATGATTTTTAAGAATCTTATAAAAATTAATTATTGCTAAAAAAATTTTAAAAATTATATTTTAAATTTTAATTTTAGCTTTAAGTATCATTTAAACTTTAATGTACTACTTCTGAATTTGGAAATTATAATTGACTTTATTTTTATTTATTTTATTATGTGTTTTTATTTTTATATTACTATTATTATGAAGATTATTAAGATTACGATTAGTAGTTTTGAAAGCCCTATTAATAAATTGTATTTTAATTTTGCAATAAAAAACTTTCATTAAAAATTAAATCTTAGTTATTAATTTTATTTTTTTATTATTTATTTGTTTATGAAAAAGAAAAAGGTTTAAAAATTCCAGAATTTTGAGAACATAAAATATCTTCGAATCCAGTGTAACCGATATTATTATTGCTTTATCTAGAATTATTTGATTATTGGGAAAAATTTTATAATATACTGTTATTATTATTATGGGCACTATTTTTAAAATTAAATTATTATTACTATGTATTATTATTACTATTATAATTATTATTGTTGTTGTTTTAGCTTAAATTAAAAGAGCTATTAAATAACTGCTAAGAAAATGTCTACCCGTTTTTTTAGTTCAAAAAAATATTATTTAAATTACTTTGACTTTAATTTTAATTTTAGTTTTATTAATAATTAATTATTTTTTCATTTATTAGATTTTGTATTTAATTATCAGTTTTTTTTTCTTCTTCTTCTTCAATATCTTCTTATATTAAATTTCCATCTTGATTAATTTCTTATTTAGTTTACTCTAAAGAATTATCTTATGAGTTTATGTTTATTTGTATTGGCTATTATGTTTTTTTAAATTAAGAGTCTAAATTTTTATCTTAATTTTGATTTAATTTTAACAATTTCTAATTAGATTTTTCCGATTACTTTTATTTATTTATTTTATTCTTTAGAGATATATTTAAATTATCAAGTTTGGTTGTAAATGGTTTTGAAATCGCTTATTTTTCATTGTTAATAAAAATTAAATTTTTAGAATTTGAATGCGCTGTTGTAGAAAAATTACTATTACTGTTATCATGAACAGGCGAATTGCTACAATTTTAAATTAAATTAGATTCTGGGCTATTATTTTATGAATCAGTTGCTAATTAATTACTATTATCTTACTATAATTTGATAGAGTTATTTTATTTTTAATTATTATTATTAATTTTTTTGTTGTTATTTATATTATTGATATAATTTTTACTAAACGACATACTTTTACTTAAACTATTACTAAAATTACTTATTTCTAAAGATTATTAAGAATTTTAGGAATTTTCTGATTATTTTGATAACTATTATTTTTATTTTCTGTTACTTTTATTAGGTTTATTTACCATTTTAGAATAGGAATCGACCTCGAAATTGAAATTTTTTCCTTCTTTTTGTGCTTTTTTGTACCTTAAAATTGTGTTATCTAATTTTTTTTTAATTTTTTTTCTAAGCTACGTATCATTAGGAGATATTTACTCATAAATATCTAATTAAAACTATTACTTCAAAGTTTCCTGGATTTATAAAGGTGTTGGTTGCGTATTTGGAAATTTTTCTAGTAATATTTCGTAAGCTTATATAATTTTTCGTTTATTTTGTTAGAGAACATCTAATGCCTCAATTTCCAATTTTTCTTGTTAGTGATATTCACTGTGATTTTGATGGGTATAGTTTTGGGTATGTAAAATAAATTTATCTTTATTATTATTTTGGTTTTTTTAGGGGTTAAGCGGGTTGTTGGTTTGGAATCTATATAATAAATATTTTAATGATATTAGAAAATAATATATTTTGGTAATAAGAATAAAAATAAAAATAAGTAAATTATTTATGTTATTATATAAAGTTTATTTTGGTAGAAATTTGTTCACCTTTATTTTGAGAACGGCTAAAAATATTGTCTTTCTTTACGAAATTATATTCTAAATGTGCATTTTTTTGATTTGAAATGAAGACATTATATAGTGAAACCATAAAGTTATTATACTGAGGAAATATTATTTTTATTAGTAGATTATTCTTAATGTATAACCATTTCGCAATTTTAATGTATATTATGGATTTAATTTTCATTGGAATTTATTTCAGTTATAAAAGGTTTTGAATATTCCTCTCTTATAATAATTTTTCCATTTTCATGGGACTATATTAAATCATGAAAATTTTGTATATCTTTTTGGGTATATTCTTAAAAACGTTAAGTATAATTTCTATAAATTTATTCTTTTTTGTCGTTTGAAAGTTTTTGCAGAGAAGTTAATGTATTCATTTTTAATAATATTTTTGGTTAGATTTACAATTAATTTTTTTTGTAAGGAGAAGTTTAATTTTATTTTGTTGGAAATTTTGTTTTTTTTTTGTGAAAAATTAAGAATTTATACGCTAAAAATTAAATTAAATTGAAAGATTGTATGATCAATTAATGTAATTTTAAATCAAATTTGAATAGCGCATGTTTTTCTGATTAATACTATTATAATAATATTTGGTGGAAAATTATTATTTATTATATGACCAAATTATATTTTTACAAATTTATGAATTGAATAAAATAAATGATAATACTTTCAAATCTTTTAAAATTAACAACTGAAAATTCTAAAATATAATATTTTTAAAATTAGAAAAAAAATATATATTTAAATTTATAATTATCATCCAGAATTGAATATTATAATTTTTTTTACGAATCATTTTAATATATCTTAAACAAAATATAAGTAACCTAAAAATACTTTATAATAGTAAAATTGTTATATTTTTAAAGGTAAAATAAATAATAAAATTATATTAATTCAAAACAAAATTAAATTTTTAATTATTAAAGAAATAATGTATTTTTTTATTATTATGCATGATGAGATAATTTATTAATTTTTTTTAAATTTTATTGAATTTTAAAATAATAAAATTAAAAATATTAAAAATATTAAAAATAAAAGTTTAATATTGTTATGACATCATTTTAACAAATATACTTTTTTAATTTTCATTTCTAACATTAATCTCGAACAAATAAATTTCATAATTTACAATTTTTGAATTTAAATGACTTATTTATTGAAAAGAATAATTAATTAGAAATATATTTACTAAATATTAAAGTTATTTTATAAAGTAATGGCATTTTTAAATTTTAAATATAGTTTTTAGTAATAATTACAGAATACGTGTTTGTGATACTTATTTGAATAATCTTAAATATAAACATATATTTCTTTTTATAAATCAATTTTAAATAATTTTATCATCTAGAAATAATATAGAATTATAAAGACCCAATATTATATTTAATATAACTAAAAATAAATTTATGTTCTTAAATTTATAATATTAAGTATATTTTTTATATCTCATTTATGATTTTATGTAAATGTATTAATAAATTATTAAGCTTTATAATAAAAACAAAATTAAAATTCTAGCTATAGTCAATTATTAATATATCCTATATTTATTTATATAAAAATATTTCAGGTTTATAGAATTATAATTAAAAAAATGTTACTTATTAAATTGATTTATAACATTACTTAAACAAATTTCATATTTTTTCATATTTCATATTCAGTATTTTAATGGCATTTATTACATTGAATAATTGATCTTTAAAAAATTATCTTTACTTATTGATAAATTTATAAACTAAATTATAATTAATATAATATTCAAATATTCAAGTAAGATATCAATATTAATTTTTTATATACTATTACTCTCTATAATTAAAAAATGTTTATATTTTATAATTAATAATAATACATTCATTAATGTATATATTAAAATATTTGACTGGCTGAAGCACATTTTTGAACAAATACATTTTTTTTTTTACGAAATATTAATGAGTAAAATTTAAAATATCTTATGAAAACAATAAGTATCTTTTTAAAATAAAAATTATTTATTTTTCTATTCTATTTAATTATATTTAAAACTCTTTAATATAATAAATTAATGATAAACTTAATAATTATCATAAATATAGATATTTTCAACTATAAATTAAATTTCTACTAGTACTAATAATAAGATATACATAAACTTATTTATATAATAGACGCAATTTTAACTATTGAATCTATTAACTCCAATTAATAATATAAATATTTATTTTTTTTCTATTATAATAAAATATGAATAAAAAAACAAAGTGATAGTTTTAAGAATGCATATCAGATTAATCACCAAGAATTTTTCATATTAAATAGAAAAAAATAAAAATTATAAAAAAACATAAAAAAAAATATAATGGAAATAAAAAATAATAACTGTATTTAGATGTTTATTAAAATACTTCTAAAACTATTTATTTGTATAGCATTTGTTTTTTTTGTGATAATAATTTTTTCTTGTTTTAGGATTTACGAAAAAGAAAAAAAAGCAACCAATGTAATTTTTATTTAGTGTTTTATTATTAATTTCTAATCTAAATTTAATTTAGAAAATTATTGATAAATTTTAATAATTTTTAATAGTTTTTATAAAGATATAATTAAAACAGACTCCTATTAAATATAATAAATCATAAAAATATCAATAATTAAATTTATAATATGAAATTATTATGTTAAATTGGAGACTAAAAATAACTTGAGCTAAAAAAATACTCACCTACTGAAATTATACTAGTAATTGAAAATATAATAAATATGAAGAATTACATTAAAATAGATAGACCACTTAAATTGAATATATAAAAATTATTTAAATCCATTCCAAAACATTAATTTATTTATGAAAAAATAAATGTTAAGATAAAATAAATAGTTAATCAAATATATAACTAAGCCATATAGAGTAAAATGGACAAATTATTAATAGAATTTAATATAGATTTACAGCTTTAAATTAAGAATATGTTAGAGTAATTTACTTAATAAAAAAATAACCTATAGGATACTATCGAAAATAATAAATAGAATATTTTAGATTATTTGTTGGAATTTTATTATACAGTTTTTGGTCTGATGGAATTTTTTACTAATTTTTTATAATTTATATGGATATTATATATAACTTTATGATAAAACTTAATGTTTTCATAATTTTAAAATATATTATCAGACTTAAAAACTGTATAAAAATTCTGACATTTTTAGATTAAATGATATCAAATAACAATAATAGATTAGTATAAATCATTTATGCCTTTAGAAAAATACAAATTATACAAAAAATAATTAAATTTGTGGGTAAGGTATTTTTAAAACCATATTTATAGAAAAATAATTAAGAGAACTCTATGAAATGTAGTTTTATAAAAATTTAGAATAAGAAATATTGTCAAATTTTGAAATTTAAAATTTTTATATTGATTCTGACAATACTAGTTTAACATACGAATAATAAAATGACTTAATAAGATCAAAAACTAGAATATATTAAGAATACTATAAAAATATGCAAATATAACCTTTTAAATTAAATATTTTTCAAGAAATACTTGAAATAAAATTGATAACTAAGAATGAGTTTAAAAAAAAAAAAATAATAGAAAAAGTGTTTAATATTTAGGGTAGGGTATAATAAAAGATTTAGTATTACATATAGATTTGCTAATTAATAAAAAATCATTTAAATATAAATTAGAGCAAAAATTAATTTAATGAATTAAAAGAATTACAGAATTAAAATGAATAAATATTAAATTTTATTTAGTTAATAAGTGATGATAATAATTTTTCAAAAGGAATAACTAAATACAAAGAGAAATACAAATATGATTCATCTATTAGAATTAAAGATGCTAAAAAAAAAACTTTAGCATATTAGAAAATGGAAGCTGAAATGGAAGCAAAATTGGAGGCTTAAATGGAAGATATTAATGATGATCAAAATTAATGAAAATGATTTAATCTTTATATTGATATCGTTAATTTGTCTTATATCAATAATTTTTATATATATAAATGTAAATGTGTTAGAATTTATAAATTAAGTATATATTTTGTTTTATATATTTATTGGATTTATAAAGATTTTTTTACATTATCTTTAATTCATCTATTAGTATACTTGCATATTTGTTTTTTATTAGCTTGAATAAGATAAAATATTAAATTTTATGACAATTTATTGAATTTTTATTTTGCTTAATTTAATGAAATAATCCAACATTATATTTTAATATTTATTTAGAATTTGATAAAAAAAATAAAAAAAAAAAACAAATTAAAATAAGATAAACTAAAAATTAGCATGAACTTAACACTGCTGGGTAGCTGCCTGACAAAAATATTATGCCGAGAATAATCATTTATATTAAAAATGTAATCTCATCATGCCGAGATGCTAGGAAATATATGTTAATTTTGGCAGAATTATGTTAATGTTAGAATATTTTGACACTTTTCAATATAATACTAATTTATATTATATATGAAAAATTTTATATTAATTAATTTTGCAAAGAAATATCTGTAAAATTAACAACAGAATCATTAAATTTATAATTTTATATTGATATCATATAAAAAAATTCAAATTTCAAAATAATAATATAAACTAAAATAAAATTAAATTTTTTAATTATAAATTAATTTTATTCATTTAAAAGAGCAATTTTATGCAATCATAAAAAATAAATAAACTAACTTATTAAAAATTTTAATTAAATTACTATTATATGACTTGTTATATATATATAATTATTAAATTTCATTCATTATTTTATTCGCTTTTTGAATCATTATAAATATCCAATTCTATTTGCATCAGAATTGGCATTGCAAAATTTATAACCTTTTATGTATATTAAAATTTTGATTAAATATTTTATGGGATTTTATATTCTCATTCATTATTGCTTGGTAAAAAATATATAATTGAAAAATAATAATTTTAAATATAAAACAAATATTATTTTGGGGATTTTGATTTAATTATTTTGGAAATGCCTCAGACTCGGGTGTCACTTTCTTTGCTTAGAGGATCAAGTACCCAGGTTTTGTAATAAAAATTAAGTTTATCTTTGAATACTCTAGGGTAACAAATTATTTATTTTTAAAGAAGATTTTTAAAGTAAGATACTTGTATTTGTATAAATATATTCAGAATTTTAATATTCAAAAAAACCTTAAAATTTATACAGGCGTTGAAAAATAAAAATAATTTATATTATAAATTGTAAGAAAACTATTATTAAAAATAAAAACAAAAATCAAGATAAATTAAAATTACTTAGTCAATTTTTAAATAAGTTTTATTTATTTTATTATATCAATTAACTTATAAATTTTGAATTCAATAATATTTATTGTACAAAAAAAAAAAATAATTAAAATTTTTTACCTTGGAAATTTTTCCGAAGTCGTTACTTATAATTTAACTTTGAAATACTTCAAGGGCAAAAAAATTTTTTAAGAAAGGCAGCGCTACATAAATTCTCCCAGGTCTTTAATTATTTTAAATATTATTTATTTTTTAATTTAATTAAAATTGACATTTATTCTTAAATATACATATATATAATTAAATTATATTTATTTTTACATTTAATTGATAGCCTAACTAAAAAATTATATTATATATTACTTACAAATACAATAATAGAAGTTAATGGTTTATATCGATTAATTTCCAAATTGTTTAATTATAAATTAGAATTGATTAAATAAAAAAAAAAAGTAAAAAAAAACCAAAATAAGGGACATTATTAAAAGTAAACAAATGCAAAATTAAAAGGATAGAAAAATAAATAAAAGCAAAAGTTTTTAATATTTTAGTATCATAATTTGCCATCTCTACTACTTATGTGGAAATTGTATAGGTATATGTTATTTTTATGTATAACTTGGTATTATTTTTATTTTAAATTATAAATAAATTAAATTACCAGAATATTATGAAGAAGTGTCAATACTCAAAGATTAATTTATTAAACCAGATGAATATGAATAATGGAATTATACAAATTTAGAAAATATTGAATATAAAAATACTTTGAATTGTTATGGCGACCAGTTTTCCATTTTAGGTAATATTTTTTATTTATTTTTATTATTTTTTATTATATAAATTATAAAGTAAAATTGTCAATATAAGAGTGTTGTTTTTAGTATCTAATAAACTGAAAAAAAAATCTAAAGATATTTGCTTATTAGTAGAGAAGCGAATTATTATATAGATTTTACTTATTATAAATATAAATAACATAAACTATTTTTAAAATAATTTTAATTATAAAAAAATTTTAAATCGATAAATGTAATTAATTAAATTTCTAAGTTCTTTAATTTAGGTTCATATTGAATTTTTTTTTATCATCATATTTTTATTTTTATTAATTTAATTAAGAAATTATTGGTTACTACCGTCGATATGGATGTCGAAATTTTAGAATTTCTAGTAACATGATCGAATTTTTAGAATTTCTATTAAATTCTAGAAATTTATAACGTATTATGAAAGAAATTCTGAATTGATTGAAATAATAAAATATCAATATATACATATTTAAGCAAGAAAAACACTCTATCATATGTAATTCATACATATTTTTAAAAATATGCCTTTATAACGAATTTTCATAACATAAATAAGTTACAAAAATCATTAATTTTAATTTTTTATCATAATATATATTTTATTTATATTATATAAAAATTTAAAAAATTTAAAAATAATGAAAAAAAATAAGTAAAAAAAATATATTTTTATATAATCAAATAAATAAATATTTTCTAGAATTTAAGAATTTCGACAAAATTTTATAGTAATTTAAAGAAATTTATAAAATTTTAGTTGAATTTATAGAATTTCTATAAATTTTTCTATAATCACTAAAATATCTTTAAAAAATCGTCTAATTTATAGAAATACTAGAATTTAGATCCATATTAATGTTCCCTACCAAATTATTAATATAATTTAATAATTTAATAATTAAATCAATAGGTCCTTTTAATGGAGCGTTAGAAAAATTTTTTACAATAAATAAGCCGCATTATGCAATTAACATTGAATTTGATATTTATTTTTTGTATTCATGGGATAATGAATATTTTAATTTATACTTGGATGGAGATTCTTATATAAATAATTAAATCGAAACATATTAAAAAACTTAGTGGCAAGATGTATTATGTGAGAACAATAATTAATTAAGCAAATATTCTAAAAAAGGAGTCGTTTCTAGATATTCTTTAACTGTGTACCATAATTCTTCATATTTAAATGTTACTATAAGTACTACTTTAAATTAATACAGCTGGGATGAAGCTTATGGAGTATATAATTTTTATAATATATGATTTATATTTTTTATGAAAAAAGAACATTATTTTATTTGGAATATTGGTTTTAACAATTCTAAATTATTAAAGATTAGAAATTTTACTATAAGTTCCTTGATCTGTCATGTGAGTTGCTTAACATGTTGTATTATATACTTATAATTTTTTTTTTTTATAATTCTATCACCTTATATTTATAAATATTACTATCAATAGCTAGTAATATATAATTATTCTTATATAGGTGTAATTTATATATAAATTTAATTTTTATATGGGATTTATAAATCATTGTATTATTATTATTGTTATTATTATTATTTATAACAATTTATTAACTGATTTTAGCTGGTCCTACTAAAAATGACTGCTTAAGTTGTCCAAATGGCCAAGTAGAAAATGGAATTTGTAAGTGTAATTTTTATAATTTTCTTCATACAATTTAAATTTATATTTATCTATCCTGATTATATTTTATATGTTTACATTTAATTTTAAAAATTTTAGGTTAATAAAATATGAAATATAGTGAAAATAGTTGCATTGAAAATTGCAAATGTAATTTATTTAATATATAAATGTATAATTTTCAAAATTATTATTTTTGGGATAGAAGGATACATAGAGAATGAATAGGGATTTTGTATAGAAATTTGTGGGGTTTAAAATTGTAATTATTGTGAAAATTTTATTTGTAAAAGTTGTAAAGTTGATTATTATGTAATATATTATTTTATGAACAAATTATTTAATAAAAAAGTATGATTTAGTTTATAATTATTTATTTTTTAGCTTTATAATGGCGAATGCTTAAAAACCTGTCCTTTTTATACTATTTAAAGGGGCGGGATTTGTTATGATGAATTTATATAATAAATTAAAGGTATAAAAAATTATAATTAAATAAATTTAATTAAAAATTTTAAAAAATCCTATTTTTTTAGATAATTATGAAATTTTGAGCGACTTTATGTAATAAAATATTTCTAATTTGGATGTTATTAATAGTGGATGGAAATTAGAGCCTTCCTAAAAAGATGAAAATAATTTTTATTACAATAAACTGGGTGGATACTAATGTGGAAATAATTAATATGTTTTAGGATTTGCATATAGCATATTTTAAAAATGCGATTAAATTTGTTCTTTTTAAAAATAATACAATATTGGTTTAAAACACTCTAAAATTAAATTGAGATTATAATATATTTAGGGAGATTTTTGTAATTTATATAAAAATAAAAATGATTATTTTTTAATATTATTTTTGTATATAATTTTTATAAAAAATAAAATGTATATTTCAGGGATTTCTGATGACTATTTAAAAATTTATATGGATTCAGTAGAAGTTATTAAAATAGATAACTCATAATCAAAGTATTAGATAAATTTAATTTTTAAAATAAAAAACACTATTTTAATAAATTCTTTTATTTTTAGCGATTAATATTTACATAAAAATGAATAAATTTGTGGTGGCCCTAATTAAGATTCTTTTGAATTTTATGAGAAAGTTTATAATTTTGACTTTGATTATATTAATCATAGTAAAGCAGATTTAACTTTGAAATTTGAATGGAAAAATAGTAATTATTCGCATATTCAATGGCCAGCATTTAGAGAGATATAAATTTTAGCCTTTAATTGTTTTTCAAAATTCTGTGATTAGTGTAAAATTATTGATGGGGAAGAAATTTGCACTAGTTGCGAAGGAAAGTTTAGAAATTTAAACGATAATTGCTAATGTTTAGAAAATTATGAATAAGATCCTAACGATTATAATTAAATAAATTGCGTAATTAAGCATGCTTATAAATGTTAAAATAATTAGTATTTAGACGAAAATAATAACTGTTAAAATTGTTTTTATTATGATGATACATGTTTATAATAGTGTCCAGGAGAAAATGATTCTTATCAAAGTTTAGAAAATATCAAAACTGAATTGAAAAAAATAGATGGTAAAAATATATGTGTAAGTGTTGACTAAAATTTATATTATAGAATAGGAGCATTTATTTTTTTAGGATTAGCCATTTTAGCTGTTATAGTTTTTGTTTTAACATCATTTTATAAAAATAGGTAAAGCTAAGAATAATTAAAAGTTAAACCATAAAGTTAAATTAAAAAATAAACTAATAGTTTTGATAATTAAGTAAGTTAATAATAAATACAAAATTCACGATAGAACTTAAATCATATTAACAAAAAATAATATAAAAATGATAATTAGACATACTAAAAAAACAAAGAATAAAAAATAGAAAAATTTTAAGATGATAGTTTTATAACAGAATAGTAAGAAAACAATTTAAAATAAAGTTAAATTTAAAATATTAATAATAAAATTTTCTAACAGAATATAACACTTTAATAACATAGTGAATTCAATAATCATTAAAATGATATTGAATTGTCGTGTAGTAATATTGATAGATAATAAATTTTATAGTGAAAATAGAAATATTATTAAAAATTTGTGGATAAATAAATTATTTTTGGAAGTTTTATTGGAAATATATAATAATATAATTAATAAAAAGAATTTATAAATATTATAATATTAGATTGAAGTAATTTTTTATTTAAAAAATAATTAGGTTTTAATAAACTCATTCATATAAAATAATTAAATGGATAATTATTAGAAATAAAATTCATTTTTATCAATTTATATTCCATGACTAATTATCAATATTAAATAACATTTAAACATGTGTAATTTAATTATAAGGTATTTTGTAATTTATTTTGAAAACAAAATACGTAATTTATATGATGTTTTTTGTATTATTTAGTAATTTCAAATAGATTTTATTAATATATTGTTATTTGGAAAATTTCATTTGATTTCTATTAAATTTCTTCTTTATTATTGTGAGTATTTATTAATAAGAAAAAAATACGCAAATAAATTAAATTAAAATAAAATAAAAATAAAAACAAGATAATTGAAAAAGTAAAATAAATGTCATATTAATACCAATAAGGAAATTAGGAAGGTATTTTCTAAGATAATTTACAAAAGGATAAATATACTCATTAATTTAGTTAAGAAACGACAAATTTGTTGGCTGGTTAAAGAAATAAATTCTGCCAAAAGGTAAAATTGTTATTGATTCATGAAATACTTAATTTTTTTAATTTTTTCAATAATATTTATATAAAATATAAAAGAAATTATTTTCTTTGTTTTAGAAACATTTATTAAATATATTAATAAAAATAATAAAAATATATTTTATTCATTTATATAGGTATTCGGTATTTTGACTACCTAGGTTTTGGTTACCGTAGGGTTTATTGCCTTAGCTTAACAAAGTATTGGATTTAGAGTATTTTAAGAAAATAATTAGTTTTTGATGACCTTAAGTTCAATTGGAAGTGTAATAATTTTATTAGTTTTGGGATGTGTCAAGTAAAATAAAACCTAATATATTTAAATATAATTTTTTTTATACTTAAAAGATAAAAGTACAATTAAAATAATATAAATTGACAAAATTATAGTATCTTATATTTTTAAAAGATTCATAAACTAATGTTTATAAATATATACTTTAAAATTATTAAATCTGTTAAATATTTTTATTTAAAATTAGAACAATAGCTAGAAAAACCCCTACAAATTATTATTTATTATTTGCTTTTACTATTATGGAAGCTTATGGTGTTTCTGCACTAACCTTGAGATATGATTCATAAATTGTGTTATAATCTGGAGTAAAATATAAAATTAAACAAAAAATATATTAAATTTTAAAATATTATTTAAAAAAAAAAGAAAATAAGCTAAGTTTTATAGCTTTAAAATAATATATTATTAAAAAAATTTTATAATGCTAAATAAATTTTTTTTTTGTAGATTATGACATTGTTATCATTTGGAAGTTTGACTGCTTTTGCTTTTTTAACAAAAAAAGATTTTACTAAATACCATGGATTTTTATTTATGGTTTTTTAAACTGTAATGATATTTAGTTTAATTTTTGCTTTGTTTGGAACAAAATCAATGAATATAGTTTTCTCAGCTATTGGAATATTAATGTAATTTCTTTTATATATAAAATAATGAAAAATTAAAAAAACATAAATAAATTAAAATTGATTTTTTTTATTTAAATTTAGTGTTTCAGGATATTTAATTATTGATATTTAAATGTTAATGGGAAATAAAAAATTGAAATTGGAAATGGATGATTACATATTCGCTTCTTTAATGATATATATAGATTTAGTAAATTTATTTATTAAATTGTTGTAATTTGTTGATAAACTTCAAAAAGATGAAAACAATAAGAAAAAAAAATGATTGATAAAAAATTACTACGATTTATTTGGATATATATAAATATTTTATATTAAAATTTTATATAATATGTCCTAAAATTAAATTATTATATTATTATAAATATATAACTTTAGAAAATTAAATGTCGTTGAATGTAATATGTTTTCATTTTTAGCTTAAATTTTTAATTGCATTTTAAAATCTGTTTCTGATAAAGTTATGAAAAATTATTGTTATTTTAACATTGATATTCATGCAATTTATAAAATATACGAGAATGCCATTAACTGATAAAGATTTTTAATATTTTTAATATTTTATACTTAAAAAAAAGAAGTATATATTCGAATTTATATTTCAATATATTAATTAATAGATATTTTAATAAGATATAATTAATGATTAATTAATTTACATAAATTTTAACTGTGTATACAACTTAAAGTTATTATATATCTAATTAAATAATTAGTATGATTACATTTTAAAATTAATTTCACAACGTTCGACCTTTACAATTTATTATTAATGAACAAAACGGAATAGATATTGAAATCAGAAGATTTAAATTGCAAAATATTAATTTTCTTCATAATATACAAACTAGGACAAATTTCTAAAATTAGTCGAACAAAATTAATTTTAATAAATTAGACAAAAATGTTGGTATATTTTTTTACTTTTTTTTAAAAAAAAATTAAATGATTTCAAAATAAATGCATAAAATAAACTTATATCACATGAATAGTTGTGGCTACTTGTAGCCATTAAAAAACATAAAAAATTTAAATAGAAAAATAAATAGAAAAATATATATATTAATCTTCAACCAATATATCCTTTAAATTATTATTATTTATAGTTATTTAAACAAAAAAAAAAGATTAAAGAATTATAACAATATTGATTATTTAAAACTAAAGTTATTTTATATTAAAGACATTGTATATATAAATAAGTTTTTAAATTGTAATTAACAAATTGATAATTTTGTGAAGAATTAATAAAAAAACTACATATAAAGATGGCAGAATAAAATATTAAAATGTAAATAATATAAAACAATTTACATTAATTAACTATATATGTTAAATAGAAGAAACTATGGGATTTTCATTTAATATTCATTCTAAAAATCCATTTGTACTAATAGAATACTCAAGTAATTTCATGCTTATTATAATTTGTAAAGGAATAATTGGTTTTTCAAAATATGAAGAAATTACATATATAAGTTAATAATTATTTTATAAATTAAATATAATTATTTTTATAAAAATATTAGGTATCTAAAAAATATGTATTGTATTTAATAATCTATCACAGGCTATATGATAAATTAAAATAGTTCTAATTTGCTTAATGGTATAATGAATAAATTTTTTAGAAAAGTAATCTTTATATATATTTTTTTACTAAAATTTATAAATATGCCAATATCGCTTTGTTTTAATTTTAATATAAATTTATATTTATATTAAGCTATTGAAAATTCTATTCTTACATAGTTTGGCTTTTTTGATAGCAATAATTTTCTCCTAATAAAGTATATAGTATAAATTAAAATATAATACAATAGATAACTAATAGTTTTTGCAAGTTTTACTTTTATTTATAGTATTTACTGGAATATTGAATAAAAGACAATTGTAAAATAATAAATAAAATGTTATCATGAATTTATAAATTTATAATTTAAAAAAAACATAGATTTAAAAAAGAATTCTTGAGATATTAGTATTTGCTAATGATATCATATAGTTTATTTGGAAGTTATTTTATTTTTGTTTTTGTTGTTTTTCACCAATATTAAAGTTTTGCTATTATAATATATTTGGTAATTTATTTATATTGACTATTAAAATATTGAATACAAAAAATCATTTAATAGGTACTGTTATAAATTTCTTTTGGATCATTATATTGTTTTGTTGCATGGATTAAACAGGATATACAAATTTCATAATATAGTGTATTTTTTCTATTATAGGCTCTTTTAATATTTTTTTTAATGATTTGTATATAATTTTATGATAAGCATGTTTATATAGCTATTAATATGTAATATATGTTATATTTATATATATATACACTTAATATGACTTTAAATTAAATTTCTATAATTTAAAAATTAGGTAAAATTTGTTCTTTTTTTTTGGGGTATATGCTAATTTTGACAGCGAATACATGTTTATAGAAAACTATGCCAAACTGTATTTTCAATAATATTATATTTTCATAGTAACTTTTTGTTTTATAATATTAAATGATATAAACTATGAATGACTATAACTATTTAATTTTTATACTAAATATTATCACTTTATTATCTAAAAAATTATTTAAATAAATATTTAATTTGCTAAATATAATGCAAATATCTGTAATGATTATAATAAAGAATGTTTTATTTAAATTACAAAAGTTTTTAGATTCTAAAATATAGAGATACAATATTTCTTTTATTAATAAATTTAATTAATTATATTTTATATTTCGTATAAAATTAAATAATTTATTGTTAATAAATATAAAAATATAAATAATACATATATAGTTTACTTTAGTTAATCTAAATTACTATTATATGTTCTTTGAAAAATGAAAACAAACCTATCATTTAAATCAATTATTTAATAAAAATTTGTAAATATTATAAAATAAGAATAAATTGTTTCATAAATATAGAAAAATTAAAATAAGCAAAATTTTTTATTTATCAATATTATAAATAAAATAGAATGCATAGCTAGACAAGCAATATATTAATAAGGCTGACTATAAAATTTATATTTCATTTCGAAAGATATATAATTGGAAGTATTATATTAAAAAAATAAAACACTAAATTTTATAAAAAAACAGGAATTTTGATCACAAATTTAATTCAAGAAAATTTTTAAAGAAGATAAAATTTATATATAATTTGGGCTAAGTTGTTTAAAATTTTTTAATATTTGAAAGTGAATAATATTTATATTTGTGGCCAACTTTTATAATGTTGATGAAGAAATTTAAATTTATTAATAAAATTACTTAAATAAATTCCATTATTTTTTATATTTGAAATATTTATTAATTTTATCAAACTTAATAAATGAAAAAAAATATTTTTCTGACCGTCTATAAAACTATTTGTATTTTTATAGATATGGATCGAATAACAAAAAAAAACTTTTATTTATTTGTAATTTTAATCTCTAATCATAAATTATATTATAAATTTCATTCTAGTTCTATAACAAAATATTATTTAAAATATATATATATATTTATGTGTGTGAAATATATTAAATATTTGAATATTTTGATTTACTAATGGATTATATTCAGACAATATTTAACACAGATTTTATTAGTTAAATTTTATCATTATTATTCTTAAAATATAAGGAAATTAATAAAATCTAAAAAATATAAAAAGGTTTTATCTAATAAGTTTATAAATTAAAAATTATACAAAATAGAATAGAATATAGAAAATAAATAGTTGATAATAAATTGATATTTAGATTTTGTAGTATTTTTATAAAAACAAATAAAAAAGAGAAATATATATGAAATCATCTTTGTTCAATAGTTAGTCTAGCTACCAAAATTGTGGTCTTCTCAACTAATGGCAATTTTTGTCTTAAACCAGTTAATAAAATTAAATTTTAAATGGTATTAGTTTAAATAATGATAGAGACATACAATCCAAAAATGAAGTAAATTTGAATACTAATACAAGTCAACAGCCTAATCCAATTGCTATTATAAAATAAAATAATGACCAAAGCAAGTTGAAAAATATTTCTATATTTTAAAATTAAGAATAAAACTTAAATGACCAAATAAGGCCTTTAAATTTGAGTAAATTTTTATTTTATTTTATTTTTTATTTTATTTTATTTTTTAATTTTTTAAAAAAAAATATAATTTTTTTAAAGATATACAAGCAAAGGGGACTTCACCATAATAATTAGTTTCTGAATTGCCATAGACATAATAAATACCAATATAGAAACGATAATAAAATAGTGAATTAAGCTAAATATTATTGCATAGAAGTGTTAGCCCTTAAAGAGGAAATAAATTTATTTGTCAATAAAATATGTAAAATAATGCGAATTAGAATTAAAGTTTAAGCTAGTTAAAAATTATATTGTAAAGAAATCTGAGCCCATAAGATGTTTAAAAACGACTTTAATAGAGTGGAATAGTATAGAGCTAAACATGTTTAAATAAAAATGACTAAAAATTATATTTCAATGAACCAAAATTAACATAATAAAAAACTGAGTAATAATAATAAATAAAATAATTAATAGGAAATTTAAGTCCCAATTAAAATAAAAAGATTGAGTATTAGTAAAATTTAAATTAATAATAAAATAATTTAAATCGAGATCTTTCACCTAAAATATTAATTTAGAGGAATTAAAATTTAAATTAACAGTAGTAATTATAAAAAAGCAATAATATATATTTAAATACAACTAGAAACACATGCTAGTCTTTGCATTCACCTTAATAATAAAATTTTTATCAAAAATAAGTTTAAATATATAATAAAAATGAAATTTAAAGTAATAAACAAGGTAAAGTAAATATATAAAGCTAATATTAGCTATAAAATAAAAATAATAATTAGAGTTTGCTTTATTAGTAGTATTAAAGGCTTTTCAAAGATTAATAAAAACATAAGTAACATTAATAGGTTTAAAATTTAAGTTAAAAATAATTTTAATAAACTAATAATTTGAAAGACAATAATATTAGTGATAAAATTAAAATAATTAAATAAGATTTGACTAGTTAGATTTAAAAAAAAAATGAATTTATTAAAATTGATGATAATCAATAAAATGAATGTTTAAATAAAAATATTTAGTAAGAATAAATTGAGTCTATTTAAAAAGAAAATAATTTAAAAGTAGACAATAAAATTTAATAATAAAATAAACAGTATGGTTAGGAAATATAATAAGATAATGAAAAATAAAAAGAAAAGTAGTAAGATAACGAAAAAGAAAAATAATAAGGGTAAGATAAGGAATAAATTAATATATAAAATTTGGAGTAAAAAATAGAAGAAGGTAAGAGTGAATAAAAAGTTAAAAATAAAAAATAATCTAAAAAATCTAATAAATAAAAAGAAGAAAATATAAAAGAAGAATAGTGTTAAAAATTAGTAAAAAGTTAATATTAGGAAAAAAATTTGGAGGTTTAAACTGATTAATTACAAAAATAATAACAGCAATAAAAATAATAATACTAACAAAAATAATAGCAACAATAAAAATAAAAATAACAATAGAAGTAAGTATAAATTTATTAACCAAAATAGAAAAATTAGAATAAACAGAGTTTTGTTTAAGTTTAAGTTTCATGTAAGCAAAATAGAGATGTTAAATATTATTAAGAAATGGTTAAAAAAATTTTAAAATAAATTTCGCCTTAATAGTGGAAATAATATGTCAATATGTAATAGTAATAATAATAAAAATAATAATAATTATAAGCAAGTTAAAAATAATAGTAATTATAAATAGTTACATTTTTGGAAAAATTTAATGTGAAAGATTATTATATATATGAGTTTTAGTTGGATTTTTAGATTGATAATATTGTTAGTGTCAATAATAATTTTGGTTATGTAAGAAATTTTCTATGTTTATTTATAGTCTTTTTAAAAAAATTAACTTTTTTAAACAATTTATAAATTTTATATATAAATTATTTTTAGTTTAAAGAGTGCTACTTTTAGTTCGCCAATACATTAATGGAATTTGAATAAACTTAAAGGTTTAAGGATTTTAAAGATCTGAATATTTTTTACGGGAACAGAGAATATAAATTCACTTATAAAAATAATACTTATTATATTGACGACGCTGATGTAGATTAAATAGAAGATGAAAATATTGATTATAAGTTTTATGATATTAATAAAGAAAATAATTAATTGTAATTTTATGAAATTAAATATTTAAGTTTTTAAAATTAAATAATAAATTTTTATTTTTAATATTTAGCCGTCTCTGTAAAGCTATTTGTTCATTTATTAATAAAGATAAACATGGTTCAAATAGCAAGGCAGGAAAAATTTTGATAGGAATTAATGATAAAGTAAGAAAAGTTTAGGGTTTATCTTTGACAAAATAGGAAATAGAAAAATTTAGAGAGAGTTTGACCTAACAAGTAAAGTTTTTATATTAATTTAATAAAAATTTATAATTAAAATTAATTAAATATTTATAAAAAATTAATGTATATTTTTTTTTTAATTTAAATATATTTTTAATAACTATAAAATATATTTTATCATCAATATAAAAAATTTATTTAAACTTTAAAATATAAAATTAATTTATTTATTTTTATTTATTTATTAGGTTAGTTAAAATACATTACCTGATATACATGGGTTAGTAAAAGTTAATGCTTATGAAATTGTTTATTTTGACAAAGAATCTTAAAGAATTTTACCTATTTAAAATGGAGATAAAGCTCCTTATATACTTGAAATAGATATAGATAGAAATGAAGGAGATAAAATGGTAGCCCTATTAGAGAATATTAAAATAGATTTGAATTTATATTTCTTGCAAATGGCTTAATATTAGTTTGAGAATATTTTTTATAATACTAATGATTTTTCAACTTATTATAAATTACTGGAGACTTAAATTTAAAAACAAATTTTTGAACAATAAATTATTTATAAACAAGATTTGTACAATTAAAATAAAGATACTGTTTAATAAAATTTAGGTTCTTTGAATTATTAGTTAAGCTATATAAAAAATAAATAATTTTAATTGCAAAATAATTAATAGGAATATGATTTAATGAAATAATAATACTAAAGTTAATTAAGTTATTACAATTCATATTAATAATAATTTTATACTATAGATTAGAATTAAATGTAAAATTAAGGGTAATAATAGTAAATTTAAGGAAATAATATGAATAATAATAATTAAAATTCTAGTTTGGCAAATTTAATGTAATTTTCCTAATAATATGATTAAATAAGAAGAAGATTGTATTATTAAAGAAAAGCTTCTTCAAATAGAATTTTAAAGGGCCACGAATTATGCAAATATGTTCCTAAAAGATTAAATTAGTTATAGTTATAGGAATATATTATACAGATGTAAAAATTGATGAATTTTTTGTTTTAAAATAATGCCTAAGAAGAAATTATAAGGTTATAAAATTAAAATATATAGATGAAAATTAATAATAAATAATTAAAAGACGAAAATGTTTAGCTAAAATAATAAATCAGTGAATTTAATTTTTAAAATTATGCTAATAGTCACAATAATATGAACATTAGGTATAGTCATCTAGGAAAATATTTAAATAGTGGTTTAAATAGCGTCAATAATAGTAATGCAAATTTAGGCAATACAAATAGCTAAATTAATATGTAAAATACAGGTGGTTAAAATAATGATTTGGAAAATGAAAATTTAATTAAGTTTAATAAAAATTAAAATGAATTATAAAAATTATAACAAATTTAGGAGGAATTAGAAAATTAAAAAATTAAAAATGCCTTAGATAATATTGATTAACAAAAAAATGAAACAGAGGAATAAAATAAACAAGATTTATAATAGTAAGAACAATAAATTTAAATAAATATTCCTATAAAAGAGGAATAGTATATTATAAAAGAAAATTTTGAAAAAGCAGAGGACATTTAGGAATAAGATAATGAAAATGTAATAAATAAAATTGAATAATAAGGTAATATTTAAGATAGTATATAAAATGATTTATAAAGTCAAGATATATCTTAAAAATCATAATAATAATTGGAATCTGATGGATAAAGCTTAGATTAATAATAATCATAATCTCAAATATTTTAAAAAAATATTTAAAATACACAAGAAATACAAATAAGAGAAGAGAATTCATAATAAATTTAAAATCAAGTTGATAATTGGCTTCATACACTTAATCCAGAAAATTTTAAAGAATTTAAAAATAAAAAAAATTCTGGATTATAAAATTAAGATAAGAGCTCAGTAAATGAAATTTAAGATGATAAATATTTGTAAGAAGATTGTTAAAATGAGAATTAAATTTTTGAATAAAAATAAGAGAAAATGAAATAAAAAGAAAATGAATAGGAATAAGAGCACATAATATAAGAATAAGAAAAAATTGTTGTAAAAAATTGTGAATCAGAAGACAATTAATAAAGTTAATAAGATAATTTGGAAGATTTATTCTTGAAGGATTCTTAAAATAAAAATTGTTTTAATATTGATGATATTTACGGATTTTAAGTAACTTAAAATTGTGAAAATTAATAAAGCTAATAAAATTAATAATAAAGTTAAAATAAGGATAATAATTTGATACAATAAGTAGATGATGAATAAATTAAATAAATAAATTTAAATTAGGAAATTCACATAAATTAAGAGCCAAGGGAAATTTAAGAAAAAAATAATGGAAATAAAGAATTGGTATAAGTTTCAGAATAAATTGATAATGAAAAAATGGAGTAAGAATAAGAAGATGATGCTTTTTAAAAATTGATTGATCAGTAATTAGCTTAGTAAAATGAAAATAATAACATTTTGCCTTATTAATTTTAAAGTTTGTAGAATTAAAGTTAAGATTAGTAGTAAAATTTGAGTGAAATTTAAAATAGTAAAAATTAAAGCGTTAATATCTAAAATTAAAATTCAATTTAATAAAATAATTAAAATAACAACAATGAAAGTAGAAATAAGCATAATAGTAATAGTAATATATACTATGTGTGTTAGGATGATTACGATAAATACTCTAATTAAAATACTTTATAAAACTTAAATAACTCTAATTTTAATGGTGGTGATAATTAGTTTCACAATTAATATAACACGTAAAATAAAAAGACGAATAAAAGTAAAAGTAAAAGCTAAAATAAGAACAAAAAGAATTATTTTTAATAGGGTAGAGGAAATTCTAAAAATCATAAAAATAGTTAAAATAGTAATAATTTGAAAAATTCAGTATACAAATGTAAAGGCACAAATAACAATAATAATTATAGTAATAACATTAATTAGAATAAAAGTTATAATAATAATCAAAGAAGTAGTTCAATTAGGAATAGTTAGAATGATATTATTAACTATAATAATAATGGTAGTAATAATGCATATTATAATAATAATGGCAAACAAATTTATTAATATAAGAATAATAATAGTTATAATAATGAAGATTATTAATAAGCTTAGTAAGTGAGAGGTCGAGTCCAGTATTAATAAAAATAGGAATAATAATAAAGTTATTATTAAATGAAAAATGAGAGTGAAAATGAGATTTAAAATAAAAGTTAAAGAAGTGATTTAATTTAAAATAGAAAATAAAATGATAATTATTAGTTGAAATTAAGTTAAAATTAAGAAAACTTAAGTAGTAATTTGTAATAGGAAATTTTTTAGGAAAATGTTATAATTGAACAGTAATAGGAAGAAGAAAAACAGTGTTTTTAAGAAGAAGATATGGAACATTAGGATTTCGAAAATAAAAGAAATGAAAATGAATATTTAAATTGATAAATTAAATTAGTTTTGGATTAATTTGTCTTGTTTTTTTAAAATTTTAAAAACTCTTATTTTTTTTAAAATTAATAAATAAATGCATAACTTTATATTATAATATTTATAAATTTTATAGTATTATAGTATAATTTATTAGAATTTCTTTAATAATTTTGATTATTTTTTAATAAAAAAAAGCAAAATAAAATAATTTTATAAAAATATTTTAAAATTTGAATGAACTTACAATTTAGTGAAATCTCTGCTCATTTTAATAGAGATATAGAAATTGCAGAGAGACTTAAAAAAAATTTGACTGCAATTTTAAAAGCAGAAGACTAAGTTTTGGTCGCTTATACAAATTTTTATAATGACTTGGAATTTATTTCGGAAAAAGAAAATATAGAGTCTTTAACTTAAATTTTTAGAGAAGCTACTACTTGTTTTTAAGAAAGTGTTAGCATGTTAAAAGATTATGTAAATATAATATAATAAATAAATAAATAGTTTTAAATTTATATAGTTATATTAATTTATTTTAAATTAAAATAGTTTTAAAAAATAAGTATATTAATATTAGTTTTTATTAACTTATTTATATAGAAATATTTAAATAATTCGATATGAAAATTTAGGTTTATTTTTTGATTTTTTAAAAGAAAGATTTATTAAATACAAAAGTAGAGCCTAGCATAAGTTCTTATTATCTTGAGGTTAAAAAATTGAACACTAGTTTAGAAAATTTAACAAAATTGGATGAAGAAGTTGTATATAAGTAAACATAATCGAGAAATAGTAATTAATTAATAAAAATTTATATGGTTTTAAAAATTACTTTTAATTTTTATAAACAATTAAAAAGAATTTAGAAAATTTCTTAATTAAATTTCACATAATTTATTTTATAATAATTTAATAAATTTAAAAGAAAATGCGACTGAGGAGTAGAAATAGAGTTATAATAAATCATTTTAATTGTTATAAAAGAATAAAACTGTGTTTGCAGGGTAGCTTTAAAATTACTTAAATGAAAGAAATTTGGAATATAAAGTAACAATTAAAAATATTTATTTTTATATAATATTTATATTATATTGTATATAAATATTATATTTTAATTGTTATATTTTTAGGCAATTGTTAAGCATATGACAAATAAGTTGATGAAATATTTTGCTATATCACTATAACATTTTTCTTCTTTAGCATAAACTATTCAGAAAAATGATGTGTAATAAGAAGCTTATGTAATATTTATTTTATCTTGTATTAAAAATTTTAATGATATTATAATATTTTTATATATAAATTTTTTTAATAATTATAGTAATGGTACAGTTAGCTTGCTAAGCCTTAATAGTATGACATAGAAAATAAATTTTAAAAATGAAGATAGTCTTTTTAATTAATACAAATATTTAATTAAAAAGTGTAAAAATTTAAAATTGTATTTTTAATTATAAATTTTCTTATTTTTCTTTTTTCTATAATTTATAATTCAGAGTATAATTAAATTTTATATAGAATTTATAAAATGAAATTAGAATTATAATTATTTAGTCGTTCTACTAATTTATAAAAATATTTATTATCTTAATAATCATATGTTATTATTATTTACTAATGTTTAGATTTTATATGTGTTTATTTTATTTTTAGACTTTTTTCATCTTTTTAATAAAGATAAGGCAGAAATGATAGATAAGGCAGAAGTTCCTCCTAAAAAATAAAATTTGGACAAGTGAGAAGAGGGGGTTTATAAGGGCCTATATTTTAATAAAAATAATTTAACTTTAATAAAAATTGGTTTGATTATTTAGTTATACTACTATTAAATTTATAAAAAATCTAGTTAAAATTTTTAATTATTTAATTGTTTTTTCCAGATATGCTAATATGATTAGGTTAAGAATCAAATTAAATTATATTGCTGGAAAATTTAATCTAAGCTATTATTAGGAGATATATTATTATTGGGTATAGAATAATATTCTAAGCGAATAGCTTTTTTTTTATCTTTTAAAAAATTTTTAAGCAATTGATAAATAAATATAATGCAAAATTATTAGTTCTAGCTTATGTATAAATATTTATCTTATGGGTTTAAAATAAAGATTATAATATTGATTATTTTTTTAATTTGATAATTAAATTGTTTTTTTATTTTTTGTTTATAATTCATTTTATAAAATATTATTATATTATTGATTTGTTTTAATTTATGTTTTTTACTATTCGAAATTATCTTTACTGGCGGGGACGGGATACAATTCAGATTCTTCTTCATCATAATCAGGGACAATTCTTTCTAAATAAGCAGCTCTGGCTCCATCTAAATTAAATACTCTGAAGAATCTAGCCATGTAATCTAAGTCAATATATTAGAAAACTCCTTGAGAAGGCCAGTTTCTTCTTCCTTTTATATTATTATTAATTATTTAAATTAAAAAAAAAAATAATATAATTCAAATTTTAATAAATTTGCTTTTAAAGGTGTTATTTAATTTTATTAATATTTTTATTTATTTTCACTAAATTTTGTAATTACCTTATAAAATATTTTAAGTTTCTCCTTTTCTGACTAAAGCAGTAATGGTGGTTAAAGAGAAGGTATCTTCTTCGACATAAGGTTCAGGATCATTAGTGAAATCTGATTTAAAATACATTTTATAATTAAATATGTATTTTAATTTATTTATTAAGTGCAATATAATTTTTACTGGTGAATCTATCAAAGTGAATATCAAGTTCATCTTCAGGGGCTTCCTATTTTATATGAATGGATAAATATGTTTATAAAAATCATTCAAATTTTAAAATAAATATTTCGATAATAAATATGATTTATAAATATAATTTTATTTAATGCATGAAATTTACATTTAATTCGACAGGTTCTCCAGTCATTTCGATATCTAATTTATTTTCCAAAGGTACCCATCCTAAATTAACGAAAACAGTGTTATTTTCTTATGGATTAACGGCGGAATTATGCTCAGATTCAAGTTTTCTAGTGGAGGTAATGAAGGGAGCGAAAACCAAATATCTAAATAAAAATAAAAATTTTATTTAAAAATGTATAATTAATCATTTTATTATTTTTTTATTGCTTATAATTTCTTTAAAAATACTTTTCTATCATTATTATTTTTTATTAAAATGATTATTATTTATAAAAGAGTTATCAAAATTATAGATGTATACCCTTCTTTTCCATCTCTTTATCTTCTAACAAAGAATCTTTCTTCTCTAAACCATCCTTAGATTTTAACAACTTTATATTCCCAATTATTTAATTCTCCTTATGCTAACCAAGGATATTAAACGGCATCTTATCCTAATATTATTATAAGTATAAATATATATTAATATATCAATTATTATTATTTAAAACATAAATATATAAATTATTATAATTTTAAACATGAATTCATAAACATTTATATTAACATATATTTTTAAATAGGATATGAACAAAAGTCTTATATTAAATTAAATTAAATTAAATTAAGTTAAATATAATACTATAAAAATTATTTGCAATAAAATAAATTGTTATTTTTAATTTAAATCTATTAATTTTAAAAATTATTAAAATACATTTATTTCCATTTAAAAATTTTTATTATGATTTTATTACCTTTAATTTCAATAGGTTGGAATTCTTAAATGGATTTGCTGACAGCGTTCCAATGTCTATTAGATTAAGAATATTTGGTGAAATGGTAGAAAGCTCCGTATCTAAAAAATGATAAAAAAATTATGTTTATCAAATTAAAATTTTTTCATATTTTGTGCACAATTTATATTTATTGCTTATAATTTGAATAAAACTTATTATTATTATTTTTTAGAATGCTATATATATATATTTATTTATTTAATTTGCAATTTTTCTATTTTTTTTCTACTGAATGTGTAAATAACTTTGATATATGTGCTTTTTGTTCTCATTTTAATGTCTTATAATTTTAATTTAGTTTATTTTATAAGTTTTTAAATGTCTAATTATTGTTTGAATAAGAATTTTTGCATTTTAGGCTAAAATTTTTTAGATTTTTTTTGTGAATTTCAAAGGATTATCGTAAATAGAAGTAAAGGTTTTGTAAACATTAATGATGAGAAAAAAATGGAATTTAATTGATTTTTCTAAGTTTTTTGCGGTTTTTCAATTATTTTTACCCAGTCAATAAGGATAAACCTCCTAAAAGGGTTCTATAGGCAGATCTTTTAACTTATTAAGTAGCCATTTATATTGATTTAATATTAGGTATTGTAAATATTTGTTTATTTTAATTAAATAATAAATAATATATAGTTAATTAATTAAAATGAAAAATAAACATCATAATAATAAGAAGAAAAAAGAAAAATAAATTACTTAATAAGCTATTAATTTAATTAATTAATAAATATATGCTTTTAATTAATTAATATGTAAGTAAGTAGCTAAGTATATGGATAAATGAATACTAAGATAAAAGGAATTAATATAGATATTTAGTTAACAAAAATAAAAATAATAAAAAAAAAAATATGTGTTAAAAAAATATTTATTATAAAAGTTTATGAAAATTTTATTATTTGTATGAAATTTTTTATATTTTATAAATATTATAAGTATAAATAAATAATAAGTAAACATTAATTAATTTATTTAAATTGAAAGAAAATATTTAAGATATTTGTATTTTTATTTATTTTTATATTTATATTTTTTATTGTTTTAGTATTTTCGATAATTTTTTTTATATTTTTATATTTTTTTATATATATATTTTTTATTTTTATTTTTTCACTAAGTAAGGAGGTTTTCGTGCCGAGAGTGGTCAAGATTTTAAGAATTTTATTTATTCATATTTCCCAAAAAGGGGATATAAGAAAGCGTAGAGTTCCAAAGGGAGCCCTTAGATTTAGCTTCTTCTATTTTCGCTCTTTCTTCGGGACTTATATTAAGAATGTTCATAATTGAGTGTTAACAAACAGCAGCCTCTTAATTTTGTTTAGATTCTAAATATTCAAAGTATTTTAGAACTACATTTTTTAGGTAGCTTTCTTTTAACTGTAATTTTTTTAAGTCTTCGTGGACTTATACCGAATCATTAGAGTTTTTACTATTATTAGAGTTTAGGTTTTGGAAGCTGAAATTGGAGATTTTGGACTGGTTTTGCGGTTTTTGGCTGTTTTTTGCGGAATTTGGAGTGGAGGAGAGAGACTGTTCTAGTTGCTGTTGCTGGTGGGAAAGGAGTTGTTTTTGGAATTCTATTTCTTTTAATTTTTGGTGTTGTTGGTGCTGGTCCAGTTGGAGGCCGTAGAGTTTATTGAATTGCTCGTTTTGGAAAGTTAATCTGTCTACGTATTGTCCGGTGGAGGGGTCGAAGATTGAGTCGGTTTGTGTTTCTTGGTTGAAATGTTCGTTTTATTTATTCTATTTTTTGAAATGGGAATTAAAAAAAATTTGTTAAAAAATTGTGTAGAAAGTTAAAAATTTAGAATGAATTGAAAAAATTACGTTGTGCTTTTATTTTTGTCCGTTTTAATTTTAGTTTTTATTATCTTTATTTTCTATTGATTCTTATTATTATTATTCGATTAAGCTATTGTTTTTATGGTTTTAGGATTTAAGTTATTTGATTTCATCTAGAGCTTTTTCTAATTAATTTTAATATTGCAAAATTTTATTTTTATATTCTGACTCCTAAATTCTTTTTTATACATTTAAAAATTGATTTGATTTTTGATTATGTAATTAAAGTTCTCCTAATAATTAATCAGTTTGTTCTTTTTTTCTTTAATCTTCTTATTGTTCCAAAAATTTTAAGTCCCGGTCTTTTTCCTTAATTATTTAATTTAGTTCTAAAATTTCTTGAGTTAATTTGTGATTATTTTTTTATATTTCCTCTAATTATTCATTTAATTGCTAAATTTGTTTGTTGCTTTGTTGCCCTTTTGAGCTTTCTAGTTTCTATATATATATAATGAAAATTTAATGATTATAGTTTTTTTATAGTATTTTTTGTATATTATTATTTTATTTTATTCACCTTTATTTTTTATTAGAAATTTTACTCATTTTAAACTTTTTCATAATTCAAATCTTCCATGACCTTATTCATGGCTTTTTCTTTTTGCTATTCGTGTTAAAAAAATAGTTTATTTAGTTATTCAAATTATATTTCTCCTAATTCCGCTTTCGTAATTTTTTCGTATTCATTCTTTTTAAGAATTTAGGAATAAAAAATTAAAATATTTTATTTTTTAAATAAATTTTATACATAAAAATAATAATAAATAAAAGAATATAAATTTACTTTATTTTCTTGGCCAAAAACTAGTGCTCCGAACTAGAGGAAATGTTATCTTTCTTAATTATGTTTTTTATTTTCTTTGAAAATCATAACATATTTTTTTTCTAATTTCCCTAGTTTTGTATTGGTTACTTTAACTTCTTTGTTTTTTTCTTTAAGTAATTTAACTAATTCTTCTCTTGAAATTTCTTCTTATTTGTCTTATTATTATTAAAGTTAATTACTATCTTTCTCTTATTATTTTTATTGCAAGTTATCTTTATTTTCTTATTAAGTTTCTTACTATTTTTCCTAATTATTATCTTATTGCTCATTATTTTCTTAATTATTAGTTTGAATATCGTCTAAATTTTCTTAATTGTCATGATTTTCTTCATTTTTTTAGTTGTTATTCGGGTTTTCTTCATTATTTTGTTCTTCTTGTTCTGATTTTTCTTCATTTTATAAATTATTTTCTTGTTTTTCTTCCATATTTGGATATTTTTTACCTTATATGTATATGTACCTTTTTTTAATTTATTTTAATATTAAATTTAGAAAAAAAATTGAGAATATATTTATTTTTGGGATGCTTTAAATTTAAATTTACTTTATTTGATAGGTTTTTTTGTCTAAATTTTATTGGAGTTTTAGTGACTTATTTTTGATAAGATTTATTTTAGTTGTAAGCTGTATTTTTATTTATTTTTTATTTTAATCTTTGATAAAATATTATGTAAAAAAAAAAAAAATATTTGAAATTTTATAGAGTTTATTAATTAAGAAATACTAATAATTACTAAATATATAAATTTTAAGATAAAGATGAATGAAAATTAAAATAAGGGTAATTATTTGCTTTCTTAATTTGTGTTATAGATTGAATTTTTTAAATTCGCAATAATATTAATGAAAGCATACTTATTTAAGTTTTTAAAATAATTGTATATAATTAGAAATTTTTATAATAAATTATTTAAAAAAATTTTAAATAAATAAGTTGTGTTATAAATTTTAATAAATTAAGGGTGATTTTATTTTATTTTTATTTTTTATACTTGAATTGAAAAAATATAATAAACTATATATTATAATTATAATTATTTATAATAATTAATGTATTATTAATATATAATTTTATTATTGTTTTATTTTTTAAGAAAGTTGGTTGGTCTATGAGTTTATGATTAAATGTATTGTGAAAAATAAATTGAAAGAATTAAAAAAAGTTATTTAATATATCACATAAAATTTTTAAAACCTTCTATATAATAGCAAACATAACAAAAAATCTCGATCTATTAAAAAAATAATTAAAAAAACAAAAAAATTCCAAATAATAACAAAAGAAGGAAAAAAAAAGAAAATAAAAACTAAGCTCTAACAATTTTTTTTTTCTAAAAGCAAATAAACAAACAAATATATAAAAGAGATCTCAAGCATTAAAAAATATAATTTAGTTAGGAATTATTAAAAAGAATAATAAAAATTTTAAAAAAACAGTTAAAAAGACTTTAATTTCAAGAAAATAATTGAAAAGTTAAAAATAAATATGTCAAATTAAATTCACATAAACCCCTTATCTAAAAGACAAAGGGGTATTTATTCGGAAGTAGTAGAAATCGACAACGCAAAATAAGTTGTTCCTACTTAAAACATTTAGCCCGAGGGACAAACTCAGTTATTTAAATACGTTAATAATAATAAGCCGATAAAGGCTCGTTCTTTGCAGAATTTGGGGAGTATGTAAAGGTTCGGGAAGAGTCAGGGTTTGGAAAAGACGAGACAGCAGTTGAATTAGCGACTGCAGGCGAGGAATTTGAACAGGAAGAAGTAGTTTGAAAACGCTAATAATTAGGTGCCTTCTGTGGACCCCCGGGTTTGGGAGCCTTATGATGCTGTGCCAGGGCTAGTAATTTTTTTCTTTTGTTTTGTTTTTTGGTTTTTTGTTTGAAATTTTGAATTTTTGTTGTGGTTGAAATTTTGAAAAATTTGGTGAGTAGTTAGAGATTTTTGAATGGTTGGTGGAGGAGTTTTTGGGGTGTTTTTTGGGAATATGATATTTTTCTTTGTTTTATTTTTGGGGGGTTTTTTTATTTAATAATTTTTGGGGGGTTTTTATTGGTCTGGGAAATTAGTTATATTTTTTTTAAAATATTATATTAGCTTATTTTTAAATAAAAAGTTAAAGCATTTAAGTATACGTTTTTTTATTTCGAATAACTTTTATAACAATTTATGGTAAATTTTTAAATTAAATATAATATTTAAAGGTACCTAGAAATGTTGCTATAGACAGAAGAAGAAAAGAATATGCGTCTTATAGTTTAGAGGAATTAATGGAATTTGTAGGAATTGATTTTAATAAGAAAGAAAAACAAGTAGAATGGATGAATTTAGAGTGGTTCGACGATACTACATTTGATGACAATGAAAATAATGAGTGGTTGGAAAGACAAAAAGACAATTCCGCAGAAAATCACCCTTTAACTGGGTTGGGACTTTATTAAGTAAATATATTAATATTTATAAAAATATATTAATTAAATTTTTGAGTATTTATTCTTTTTTATTTTTTTAGAATTCTGAAGGATCATTTAGATTTAGAAGACTTACTATAAACGGTTATAACGAAGAAAAAGATTTATTTTAAGGTTAGTGGAAATCTAATGGGAAACCAATGGAATTAAATAGAATTTTTATATGTTTTGACGCAGAGGATCCTAGAAAATATGTGTTGAGATTAGTAATTTACAATAAATATAAAAGAATTGAAGATAATAATTTAAAAAATAAAAATCTAATATAAATTTATTAGCCATATTATTTTATTATTTTATTATTATATAAAGGCAAACGCATTTTAGCAAAGAATTTATTCTGACTCAATTATTAGATATAATTATTACATTGATAATATGCCTACATTGGATTTACCTAGTTTAGATTAGGAGTAAAAGAAAAGAATATAACATTAAGCAAAATCTTCGAAAAAATTTGAAGATAAATAAAATGAAATAGGAAATTTAATAACCGAAATAGAGGCCGATTACAGTAGAACAATGAATAAAATTATTTTTGATGGTAAGTATTTTATATTTATTAATAATTAATTAATTTTTTATCAAAAATAAAATAACCAGTGCTTAAATAAAATTGAAAAATAAAAAATAGCTAATTAATTTTACTTTAATATTAAATATATATATATAAAAAAATCTATTAATTTTTGTAAATTTTTGTAGATTTTGTTTAATTTTAGTTAGTTTATTAGATTTTTTTTCGAATTTTTTTAGATTATATTATATTTATTTTTTAAATTTATTTATTATTTTTTTTAATTTTTTAGAATATTTGGAAGACGAGTAGGCCAAGCAAAGCGACGAAAACTACCCGCACCATTTGAGGTTGCCTCCTAAGCCAAAAGAAAAAGAGGTGCCTTATTTGGGGGCGATGGAATTGGAAAGAAGAAAAGGCGTAAAAGAAAAATACATAGTAAACGGAGAAGTACACTACAACAACGCTAAGAATTCGACTGAAATTTTCAAAGATTTTTGTTTCCACTCACTTTACATAAAAGAGGAAGTTATTAAGGCTTTGTAGGACATAAGGGAAGAGTGCAACGACGCCGTGGGAAGGAAAATGTTTGAGTGTAATTTGAAGGAAGCGATGCCTTTTGAGCAGTTTAGGAGTTTGTAGGAAAATTAAGTGAATAGTTTGATTATGTACTTGAAAAGTGACTGGATTGAGAGCATGGTTTCTATTATTAAGAAACAGTTTTAGGAAGTTGGAAAGGGGTGGTTTAATATGAAGGAGACCTCACCAATTACTTATGAGTTTGGGAAGTTGAAGAGGTTTTTGACTTTGGTTAGGTTGATGATGCAGGTAATTTTGAGGCGGAATTTTATGTTTTTTTAGATTATTTATAATTTTTATGTTATTTATGTTATTCATGTTTTTTATTTTATTTACGTTTTTTGTGTTTTTTATTTAATTAAATTAAATTTTATATTTTTGATTTTAAGTTTATTAAAAAGTAAAACATAGTTATTTAATTTTTTAATTTTAAGGATACTTTGACAACTTTGGTGTGGGATAATTATCATGAGTTCAATAGTTATATCTTATCTTTTTTACCTGATGAAGTTTAGGTTAAATCATCTAATTAAGTTATTAATATTTTTAACGACCCCAGTCACAGAAATAATACTTCTAAAACACCAGTTAATACTTTATTCGTAATAGATTTGTGGAAAACAAACGACGATTAGAATTTTATCTATACCACAAGAAACACCTAATTTTATGTTTAAGTAGTTCTTAATTTATTCGAAAAATGTTTGGAGTCGTTGTCAAAAATTCCGGATTTAGAGCCAATTATTTTGAAAGATTTGACTAAGAAAAAAAATATGGACACTCCAATTAAATCTCCCATGAAGCCCAGAGAGAAACCTATTGAGCCAGATCCTAATGAAAGACCTAAAAAATATGCCGACGAAAATAAATGGCTATGGGATATGTTTGAAAATTAAAAAGAACAATTTTAAAGGGGAATTGAGCCTTTGAACGAGTATTTGAAGAGTTATGACAGATTTTTGGATATTTTGAGACTTTAATCTGACGAATATGTTAGGGTAATTTAAATTAAATTTGATAAAATTAAATAAAATTAAATAAATGAAATAAATTACAAAAAATAGTGAATTTAATAATTAATTAAATGAAATAAACTAAAAATATAGATTTTTATATTTGAAACAATAAATAAATTTATTAAAAATAAGTTAGTTAAAACTTTAGAAAAATTTTTGATTATTTTTTTTTTTTTATAAGGAATTGGAATAGAGAGAAGAGCCAGTGGAAATTGAAGAAATTAGCGAGAGAATTTAGAAAGTAACAAAATAAAAAGAAGATTTAAAGGAATTAATTCCCGAAGTTATTTAAGTTTCTTGTTTTGAAGTGCACACAAGTTAATTATTAGCAGATTTATAGGATAAATTGGAAGAATTAATAAATAAACTGAAATAATCAATAGCTAAAAGGTGCAGAGAGTCAACTAGTTAAATTTTTAATTAATTTTAAGCTATTAGAATGAAAATTGATGAAGAGCCTAAAACAATTGGTAAAATTAGTTAACTGAATCTTTTTTTTAATTTTTTATTTAATTTTTTATTTAATTTTTTATTTAATTTTTAGAATAGTTGACCGAGATTAGAGAATATATGAATAATATGCCTTTGGAAATTGAGAAATTGAAGGTGGATATGGAGAAATGTTTTGAAATTTACGACGTTTTGGAGGGATTTAACCACAAATTTAATTAGGAAGAAATAAATAAAAGGTGGCACATTTTTTCGCAGCCAAGGGAAATTGAAGAAATGATAGAAGAGCGAGAAAAATCATTGGAAAAATTGAAGAAAGTTTAGTAGAATAATATGTTGGAAGATTAGAAATAATTTTAAGAAGAAGTAGAAACTTTATAAATGACTATTAAAGATTTTCCATTTAATTACTAAGTTGTTGAAGAACACGAATAAACGCAAAAAACAGTGGAAGAAATTAACTAATCTTTAGCTAAATTTTAGGAAGCCGCTAGGTTATATAACAGCAGAGAAGCTTTGTTTGAGGCTTAAGATATGACTGATTATAGTTAAATTACTTAGATGCAGAGAGAATTTTAGCCGTAAATTTTTATTATTATTAATTTAAAATAATTTTATAAATTTAAATTTTTACTTATTTTATGTAGATTAAATGATAAAAAATAAATTTATAAGAAAAAAATAAATATATAATTATTTTATATTTATTTTTCTTATTTAATTAATTATTTTAGATTTATTTATTTTATTTAATTAATTATTTTATTATAGATATTCCATTTTGTGGAATGCTGTGCATAAATGGAAAGTTGGATTTGAGTAGTGGATGAAAGATGAGTGGAATAATGTGGACGCAATTGAGTGCTAAAAATTTTGCGATGATGCATCTAAAAGTTTGGGAGGAGTTATTAGATTTTTAAGGGATAAAGGTAATAATTAAAATTTAAAAATTTAAAATTTAATTTAATTTTTAAACAATTTTTAAGGAAATGATGCAGTTCTTTAAATTGCTGAAGTTACAAAAAAAGAAATTGACGCTTTTAGACCTTAGGTGCCTTTATTGGTTGCTTTAAGAACTAGAGGAATGAACGAAAGACATTGGAAAGCGATTTCTGATAAAGTTGGGAAATAAATAAGATGGTAGGATCCTGATTTTAATTTTGAAAAGGTAAAAAAATAAAATTATAATTAAAAATTAAATTAAAAATTAATAAAAAAATATTAAATTATATATGTTTTTTAAAAAAAAATAGTGCTTGGAACTAGGGTTGTTGGAACATATTGATTTTTGTATGGAGCAAGGAGATAAAGCGGGAAAAGAAATTACTATAGAGCTAAAATTAAAGGAAATGAAAGATAAGTGGGAGGAAATTATGTTTGAATTTAAAGAATATGAAAAATTATAAATGTATATTATTAGGGTAAAATAAATAAATAACTAAATTTTTTACTTTTTATTGAATTATTTTTAAAATAATTTATTATTTATTAATAAAAATAAATTAAAATTAAATAGGGATTTGACGACATAACTTAGATTTTGGACGAAGATATAGTTTCCACTTAGGCAATGTTATTTTCGCCTTATAAAAAGCCTTTTGAAGAGGAAATTTTTAAGTGGGATGCTACTTTAAAGAATATTTCTGACGTTTTGGAGGAATTGGCAAAATTGTAATAAAATTGGATGTATTTACAGCCAATTTTCGATTCTAAAGACATTTCTAAACAATTGCCTTAAGAGTCAAAAAAATTCATGACTATTAATTCTATGTGGCTGAGCACAATTTAGGCAGCGACTACTTTAAAAAAAGTTGTGGTTGTTTGTAGCGACGAGGGACTTTGCGAGAGATTAAAAGACGCGAATACCACTATGGACATAATTTAGAAAGAGTTAAATAAATATTTAGAGAGCAAAAAAGAGAAATTCGCTAGATTTTATTTTTTGAGTAACGACGAATTACTGGAAATTTTGAGTTAAACAAAAGAGCCAACTGCAGTTTAGCCGCACTTAAAGAAGGTTTTTGAAAATATTCACAGAATTCATTTTGATGAATACAAGAAAATTCACTCTATGTTTTCGGGAGAGGGCGAAGAAGTGAAATTTGTGAAGCCAGTTGATCCTAATAAGAAAAATGTGGAAGATTGGATGGGAGAATTAGAAAATATGATGAAAAAATCTGTTAGAAACGTTTTGCTTAGGTCCGTGGCCAATTACGTCGAAGTTCCTAGAAAAGAGTGGGTTTTGAATCACCCTGGCTAGTGTGTTTTGAATGGGTCGCAAGTGCACTGGACTAGAGAAGTTGAAGACGCGATTAATTATGTAGAAGAAGGTAAAAAAATGGGTTTATTAATTAAAATTAATTGAGATTTATTGAAATTAATTTGAATTTATTAATTAAAATTAAGATAAAGGTTTATTAAACTTTAAAAAATAAATAGAAATTAATTTAAAATAATAAAATTAATAGAAATTTAAAATAAGAAATTAAAATAGAGATATATTTTATAGACAGGATAATTTAGTTTGAAATTTTAATTTTTAATTTTTAATTTATATTAATATAAATAATAAATTATACGTTATTTTATTTTTTTTAGGGGTTATTTTTTTATTAATAATCTTAATTTAATAATATTATTTAATATTTTTTAATATTTTTTAAGAGTTTGGAATAAAAGAGTATTTTGAGAAATTGAACGAATAATTAAATGATTTGGTGGATTTGGTAGTTTAGCCTTTAACCAAATAGCAATAGGTAACTTTAAACGCTTTGATTGTTATAGATGTGCACGCAAGAGACGTTATTGACAGGTTAATAAAAGAAAGAGTAAAAGATACAAACGCTTTTGAGTGGATTTCTCAATTAAGATATGAAATTGTTTAGGAAGGAAGATAAGAAGATTTGTTTTGTAAAATGGTTACTACTGTTTTTCCTTACGGATACGAGTATTTAGGAAACACTTTAAGATTGGTTATTACTCCTTTAACTGATAAATGTTATATGACTTTAATGTCTGCTTTGAAATTGAACTACGGAGGGGCTCCAGCTGGGCCTGTAAAAACTAAATAAGAATTTAAAAATAAATTTAATAATAAATATAAAAATAAATTTAACTAAATAAGAATTTAAAAATAAATTTAAATAAATATGAATTTAAAAATAAAATTTAAATAAATATGAATTTAAAAAAAATATTAAACTAAATTTAAATTTTATTTTTAGGCTGGAACTGGGAAGACCGAGTCTACTAAGGATTTAGCGAAGGCTTTGGCAAAACAGTGTGTAGTTTTTAACTGTTCTGATTAGATGGACTATATTATGGTAGGGCAATTTTTTAAGGGTTTGGCGAGTGCAGGTGCTTGGTGCTGTTTCGACGAATTTAACAGAATAAATATCGAAGTTTTATCAGTTATCGCTTAAATGTTAAGAGAATTATACGACGATAAAGCGAAAGGAGAAGGCCTTGACATGGCTCAGAGATTGCCTATTTAATTTTAAGACAGTATAATAAAAGTAAACCCCACTTTTTCGGTTTTTATTACTATGAATCCGGGATATGCGGGGAGAACTGAGTTGCCTGATAATTTGAAAGCTTTGTTTAGAGGGGTGGCTATGATGGTGCCTGATTATGCTATGATAGGAGAAATTATGCTTTATAGTTTTGGATTTAAATAGGGAAGAGAGTTGGCGAGAAAGATGGTTTAGTGCTTTAAACTAAGTTCTGAACAGCTTTCTAGTTAATCACACTACGATTACGGGATGCGAGCGGTTAGGTCTGTTATTAATGCGGCTGGTTTGTTGAAATAGGACTAGAAAAATGCAGGTATGGCTGAGGATTAACTTCTGTTGAGAGCTTTGAGAGATGTAAAAAAAATAAAAATTTAAAATATTTTTAAAATTTTATAAAAAAATAATAATTTATTTTGTTAGGTCAATGTGCCTAAATTTTTGAGAGACGATATTCCTTTGTTTGAGAGTATTATTACTGATTTGTTCCCGACCACTTAGAGGCCTTAGTATGAGTATGGAAATTTGGAGAGCGAAATTGATAATTAATGTGAATTAATGAAATTGTAAAGTGTAAAGCCTTTCAAAGACAAAATTAAGCAATTATACGATACAATTTAGGTAAAAAAACACAAAAAAAGTTATTATTTTTAAATTTAGAAACGAATAAACTATTTTTTTTAAAAAGGTAAGACACGGTTTAATGTTGGTGGGTCCTACAGGGGGTGGTAAAACGAGCAATTACAAGATTTTACAGCAATCGATGTCTGCTTTAAAGAAATCTAAGAACGAATTTTTCGAGGTGCAAACTCATATTTTGAATCCTAAATCGATAACTTTGGGACAATTATACGGAGAATTCACATTATCTACACACGAATGGATCGACGGGATCGTTGCGTACATAATAAGAGAGACAGTGAAAGATTAGAGCGACAGAAAACACTGGGTGGTTTTCGACGGGCCGGTGGACGCTGTGTGGATCGAGTCTATGAACACTGTGCTGGACGACAATAAGAAGTTGTGTTTGAATTCGGGGCAGATTTTGACGCTGACGCCGCATATGACGATGATGTTTGAGGTGGAGGATTTGGAAGTTGCCTCGCCTGCTACTGTTTCTAGGTGCGGGATGGTTTATATGGAGCCTGTTAGTTTAGGTAGCTTTTTAGTTTTTATTTTGGTTTTTTTTTAATTTTTTATTTAATTAAGTTATTTATTTATTTGTTTATTTAAGGTGCTTAAGGTTTTTATTGGTTTATTTAATTATTTATTTAAGTTATTTATTTAAGTTATTTAGTTAAGTTATTTATTTATTTAATTATTTATTTATTTATTTAATTATTTATTTATTTAATTATTTGTTTATTTAAGTTATATATTCATTTGTTTTGTTTGGTATAAGATTGATTTATTTTTTATTTTTTTAATTGGTTATTTTTTATTTTTTTGGTTGAAGATAAGTTAATTTGATTATTTTTTTATTTTAGAAATAGAGGTTTATTGTTGTTTTTTAAATTTTTAGAATATTATTTTATTTGATTTTTATTAATTGCTTTGACATTTTTTTAGGATTATAGCCTTTGATTGACTCTTGGGTGGACAGAATTCCAGAGAATATTAAAAAAGTTGAAAGTATAGAGCAGAATTTAAGAAAATATTTTGAAATTTATATGGATAAGGCTATGAAAATTTTGTATAAGTAGTGTAAAGAAGTGATTCCCACGATGAAGCACAATTTATTACAATCTTGTACTAAAATTATAAATTGTTATTTGGAGCCATACACCGAAACAGAATATAAAAAAGTCAGTAAAGAAGAACTGTAAAATTTGGAAAATATGATAGAGCCTATATTTATTTTCGCTTTTACTTGGTCTTTCCTTTGTACAGTCGACAATGAGGGCCGAGATAAATTGAATTTATTTTTCACTGAAATGTAAAATGAACATGCTTAAAATAAAATGCCTTTAGAAGAGGACAGATCTGTTTATGATTATTTTTATGATGTAAAAGATATGTAATGGAAAGAATGGAGAGAATTATATAAGAATTTTGAAATTTAGGGTAAATAATAGTATCATGAAT
The DNA here is from genome assembly GCA_001447515.1 of Pseudocohnilembus persalinus. NCBI lineage: Eukaryota > Ciliophora > Oligohymenophorea > Philasterida > Pseudocohnilembidae > Pseudocohnilembus > Pseudocohnilembus persalinus. The sequence continues at coordinate 228,071 of LDAU01000107.1, forward strand.
TAGTTATTCCTACAAATGATTCTACTAGAAATATATACCTAAAGAAATTGGTAATAAATATTAATTATAAAATTAAAAAAATTAATTAAAGAATATTTAGTTTTTATTTATTAATTTTTATATTTTTTTTTTTAGTTATTGACGTAAAATTATAATGTTTTATGCCCTGGTACTACTGGTACTGGTAAATCTTAGAATTGTTACTAATTATTATCAAAAGATTTGGGTGAAGAGTACTAATACGTCGCTTTAACTTTTTCTGCTTAAACAAGTGCGAATTAAACTTAAGACACTATAGATTCAAGATTCGACAAAAGGAGAAAAGGTAAAAACTAAAAAAAAAATAATAATATATGTTTTATAAATAAATAATTAATTTTTTTATTTTTTATATTAGGAATTTACGGTCCTCCAATTGGAAAGAAATGCGTTATTTTCGTGGACGATTTGAACATGCCTAAGAAAGAAGAGTACGGAGCTTAGCCTCCTATAGAGTTACTAAGACAATTTTTGGACCACTAAGGTTGGTTTAACCGAAGAGAGTTGTTTTTTATGAAATTACAAGACGTAATTTTGCTGAGCGCAATGGGGCCACCCGGGGGAGGCAGGTCTCAGATTACGAACAGAATTGTTAGACACTTTAATATTATAGCTTATCCTGAGTTGCACAGAAACTTGATTAAGCAGATTTTTACGACTATGGTTGAGTTTTATTATAGGAGGACTGAGGAAGAAATTTAGCAGATTGTGCCTAAGTTAATTGAGTCCACTTTGGATGTTTATTATAAGGTTAGACAGGAGTTGCTGCCGACGCCTTCGAAGTCGCATTACACTTTTAATATGAGAGATATTTATAGAGTTTGTTAGGGGTTGTGCTCGTCGGATACGAAGCTGGTTAATAATAAAGTTGTTTTGGCGAAATTGTGGTTCCATGAAAATATGAGGGTTTATAATGACAGACTTACGACTGATGAAGACAGACAAATGTTTTAAGAAATGTTGAAGCCTAATTTTTAGAAATTTGACGAGTCTTTGAACCCGGAAAATGTGCTTAATATTGAAAGAGTTATTTTCTGCGACTTTTTGAATGGTAAAGACGCCGGGAATAGAGTTTATGCGCCTGTTACGGATTTGAATTAATATATTAATTTATTGGACGCTTATTAAGATGATTTTAATAATGATAGTTTGGGAAATAGTAAGAAAAATATGAAATTGGTTATGTTTTTGGACGCTTGCGAACATATTGCTAGAATCGCTAGAATTATTAGATAGCCCTAAGGAAACGCTTTACTGTTTGGAATTGGAGGTTCTGGAAGACAGAGTTTATCTAAATTAGCTACTTTTTTGAATAATTATAAGCTGTTTTAAATTGAAGTAATTAAGAATTATAAAATTAAGCCATAATGGAAAGATGACTGTAAAAAAGTGCTTATGATGGCGGGGGTCGAGAATAAGCCAGTATCATTTTTATTCGTAGACACTTAAATTATTGACGAGTTGATGCTAGAAGACATAAATAGTATTTTGAATTCGGGAGATGTGACCGGCATTTACTAAGAAAAGGATTTCGAAGATATTTAAAATGCCTGTAAACATGATTGCATACAAGCTGGTTTACAGCCGAATAAGATGAATTTATTTACAGTTTATTTGAAAAGAGTTAAGAAAAATATACATATTATTTTGGCAATGTCGCCGATCGGAGCCGCCTTTTAAACTAGACTAAGAATGTTCCCTTCTTTAATTAACTGTTGTACTATAGATTGGTTTACTGAATGGCCTGAAGAGGCTCTTTATGGGGTCGGGGTCGGACAGTTGATAGACTACGAAGATGAGTTGAAAATAAAGGGTTAAACTGAAACTTTGGTGAATATGTTTAAATATTCTCATAAGGCAGTTGAGAAATTTTCGGTTTAATATAGAGAAGAATTAAGAAGATATAATTATGTTACGCCTACTAGTTATTTGGAGTTGTTAAATTAATTTAAAACTATTTTGTAAGATAAAAATAAAGAAAATGAGCAGAAAATTGCGAGACTGTAAAATGGACTTACTAAATTGCAAGAGGCTAATGTGGCCGTTAAGGAAATGGAAATAGTTTTAACTGATAAATAGCCTTAGTTGAAAAAGGCCTAGGAAGAAGGAGCTGTAATGGTTGAAATTTTAGAGAAGGAAAAAGGAGAAGCTTTGGCCACTAAGAAAATTATTGATAAAGAGGCAAAAGAAACAGAAATTGAGACTGAAAATGCCCTTAAAATGGAAAAAGAGTGTATTGATGCTGTAGCTGAGGCTAATGCTAATTTGGAGGAAACTTAGAAAGAAATTGAAAAAATCAAGAAAAGTAAAAAAATTATTAAAATTTTAAAATATAATAATAATTAATTAATTAATTTCTCTTAAATTTTTTAATAGATCATTTGGATGAAATTAGAGCGCTTTAATCTCCTCCCAGCAATGTTAAGGTAATTTTGACGGCTGTTGTTATTTTGATGGGAGATTATATTAAGAGTAAAGGAGGTATGTTAAAGAAAAAGGTAGAGGGAGCAATTGGAGGTTAAAAAGAAGACGATTATTTCGGAACTGCTAAGGCTTATTTATTGAGTGATACTAAGGCCTTTTTACAAATTTTATAGAAAGATTACGATAAAGATAATATAAATCCCGAATATATAAGAAAATTGGAAAAAGTTATCAAGAATAATCCTGAAAATAACGCCGATTATAATTTGAAAAGAGCCGAACAAGGAAATGCTTCAGTTGCTTATATGTATATGTGGTGTGATGCTATGACCACTTATCATGAAGTTTTTACTCAAACTTAACCTTTAAGAGATAAATTAGCGATTGTTTAGGCCGAAGTTTAGGAAAAAAAGAAAGTTTTGAAAGAGAAAATGGATAATTTGGAAAAAATTAAGTAAAAAAAATAAATAATTTTAATAACTTTTTTATTTTAATAAGATTAAAATTTAATTCTTTAATAATATTTTTAGCCAAAAAATCTAGAAATTGGAGAATGACTATAGCTAATAGCAGGCGATTATGAGCAAATTGGACCAAGATATTTAGAATTGTAAAACTTCTTTGGACAGAGCCAAAAGATTGACTAACTCTTTAGGAGATGAAAAGGAGAGATGGACAAATGAAGTTGCGAATTTGAAAGCTTAAAGTGTGTATATTCCTGGAAATTCTGCTTTAGGAGGTAAATTTAAAAAGCGGAAAATATATAAATAAATTAATTAAAATAAAATAAAATAAAATAAATTGATTAATAATTTAATTCCTTTTTTACAGCAATTATGCTTTCTTATTCTGGTCCGTTCGAGTCTAAGTACAGACTTGATTTGGAAAAAGAGTGTATTTCGCAATTAGTAGAGCTGGGAATTTAGCATACAGAAGGAGTGAATATGTTAAATTATTTAGGAGATGAAGTGAAAATTTAGTCGTGGACAGGTTTATACGGATTACCAAAAGATTAGACTTCTTTAGAAAACGGAATTATAATAGAATGTTCGCGAAGATGGCCGTTGATGATCGACCCTCAGAATTAGGCAAATAAATACATAAAAAATCGGGGAAAAGACGAGGCTGACATCGAGACCATGAAGATTTCGAATCCAAAATTGATGCGAGAAATGGAAACAGCAATTTTGTTAGGGAAATGGGTTTTACTGGAAAATGTGGGTACTGAGTTGGACCCAAGTTTGGAGCCGATTTTGTTATAATAGGTAGTTTAAGTAGGTAATTCTAAGACCATACAGATCGGAGACAAAACTTTATAATACAGCGACAGTTTTAAATTATTTTTGACTACTACTTTGCCAAATCCGCACTACAGTCCTGAGACTTCAGTTAAAGTGACTATAATAAATTTCGCTATTACGCCGCAGGGACTGGAAGAACAGATGCTGGCTAAGATTGTGGAATTGGAGGCTTAGCAGTTGGAGGACAGAAAAAACGCTATTGTTTCTAATAACGCTAAGGATTAGAAGTTGCTTGTTACTTTGGAAAATGATATTTTGTCTAGTTTGAGCGGTTCTGGGGGGATTGAGGAGTTGTTGGCTAATGAGAATTTGATTTAGACTTTGGACAGTTCTAAGAAGACTTCTTCGGAGATTAAGAAGAGGGTTTTGGATTAGAAGAAAACGGGGGAGTTGATTGATAGGGAAAGAGAAGGGTATAGGCCGGTTGCTTATAGGGCTTCTATTTTGTTTTTTGCGATTTTGGAGTTGGCGTTGGTTGATCCGATGTATTAGTATTCGCTTTAGTGGTATATTAGGCTTTTTAAATCTGCTTAGCAGAATTCGCCGTAGGTTAAAGATAAGGAGATTCCTGAGTAGGAGAGACTTACTTAGAGGCTGGAGAATTTGAACGATTATTTTACTTATAGTCTTTATGAGAATGTTTGTAGGAGTTTGTTTGAGAAGGATAAATTGTTGTTTAGTTTCTTGCTGGCTTAGAGAATTTTGGATGGAAAAGGAGAGTTGAATAAAGCTGAGGTAAGATTTATATTTAAAATTTAAATTAGGATTATTGGATATGGTTTTTTAGTTTTTTAATTATGCTTATTTATTTATTTATTTATTTATTTATTTATTTATTTGTGATAAAACTGTAATCTTTAATATCTTATTTCGATACTTTTAACATTTAACTTTTAATTTCGAATCCTTAACCATTTAATTTTTAATTTTGAAAAATGTAATTATTTAATTTAAAATTTTTTAAATATTGAACCTTTAACTTTTTTTAGTGGAAATATCTTTTGGCAGGACCTTAATCAGAAGTAGATATTCCTTAAAATAAAACCAATTGGATAGATCAAACTACTTGGAATGAAATTTTGAAAGGTATTATTTGTGCGGCCTAAACTTTGGACAATTTCAAAGGATTTGAGCAGAGTTTCATCGAAAAAATAGAAGAATGGAAATTTTATTATGATTCTACAGAGCCATAAAATGAAGTAAAAAAAATAAATAACTATATATTTGGAATAAAAAATATTATTCTAAGTTATTTCTAATTTGCTTTTTAATTTATTTTTTTATTTGATTTTAATTTGTTTTTAATTTGTTTTTTATTTATTTTTTATTTATTTTTTAATTTATTTTTTAAAATTTAATTTGTTTTTATTTTAACTTAAAGAAATTACCCGGAGAGTGGGAAGAGAAATTCGACGACTTAGAGAAAATAATTATTTTGAAATGTGTCAGACCTGATAAAGTTATTCCCGCTGTATAAAACTGGGTTTCTAAATAGCTTGGTCCTTAGTTCATAGAGTCCAATCCCTTGGATTTGGCTAAGTGTTACGAAGACAGCAGTATTTTTACTCCTTTAATTTTTGTTTTGAGTTAAGGTTCAGATCCTATTGGAGATTTTGATAAATTTTGTGAGGCTTAAGTAAATTTAAAATATTTATTTTATATATTAATTTTTTATATTAATTTCATTTATTAATTTTAATTTAAATAAATAAATGTTTTTATCGTTTTTTAAAGTAAATTTTTATATATTTTTTTTAAAAGAATATGAAATTGAGAAACCAGAAAATTTCATTGGGACAAGGTTAGGGACCTAAGGCAGCTAGGTTGGTGTAGGCTGCGAGCTAGAATGGAGGATGGATTTTACTTTAAAATTGCCATTTAGCTACATCTTGGTAAAAATATATAAATAAATATACAAATAAATAAATGCATTTAAAATAACAATTAATTTTTTAATTTTTTTAACTTTTTTAATTTCTTTTTAGGATGTCAGAACTAGAAAAACTAGTGGAAGATATAGACGAAACTTGCCATAAAGATTTCAGACTTTGGCTGACTTCTATGCCTTCAAAGGATTTCCCTGTTTCAGTTTTATAAAATGGAATTAAAATGACAATGGAACCTCCAAGTAATTAAAATAAAAAATAATTAAATTTATACTAAAAAAATAGATTTTTTATATTAAAAGTAAAACCAAAGAAATTTTAATAAAAATAGAATTTAAAATAAAATAAAAAATTAAAAATAATAAAAAAATAGATTATAAATAAAATATAAAAAAATAGAATTTTAAATTATAATTAAAACTAAAGAAAAATTAAATATTAATTATTTTTTTTCATTAATTTAGAGGGTTTGAAGGCAAATTTGAAGAGATCTTATTTTAATTTTTCTGACGAAGAATTAAACGACAGTAAAAAACCAAGTGAGTTTAAAAAATTGTTATTTGGATTCTGTTTGTTCCACGCTATTATTTAAGAAAGAAGAAAATTCGGTCCAATTGGTTGGAATATTTTTTACGAATTTACGACTGAAGATCTGATTGTATGTAAAAGACAGCTAAAATAAGTAAAAAAAGGATATTTATTATTTAATTTTATTTTATAATTTATTTAATTTTAAAATTTAAACAAATAATTTTTGATTTTAAAATTTATTTCATTAATATTATTATTTTAGTTGCTGGATGATTATGAAGTGATTCCTTATAAAGTTTTACAATTTTTGGGATCTGTTATTAATTATGGGGGAAGAGTTACAGATGATAAAGATGGAAGATTAATTGAACAAATTATAAAAGTTTATATAGATTAGAAAGTGCTAATGGAAAAATATAAATTCTCAGAATCTGGGTAAAATATAAATTTAATAAATCATAATAAAATTTGTAATTTAATTTATTTTTAAATTTTTCATTTTATTTAGTATTTATATTTAACCCCCTTGTGAAAATAAAGAAGAATATTTAAATTATATAAATGATTTACCTAACAATACTTCTCCTGAAGCTTTTGGAATGCATGATAACGCAGGTAATAAATTCTAAAACTTAATTTAAATATTTAAATGTTAAAATAAAAAGCAAATATATAAAAGTTTTTTAAATATTTTATAATTTAAAATAATTTTTTTTTTTAATTAAAATTAGAAATTACTAATTCTCAAAATGAAACAAGAATGTTACTGGAGAATTTATAATCAATCGAGCCTAGAACAACTAATAAAGGAGAATAATCGAGAGAAGAGAAAATTTTACAAGTTGCAAATAATATATAAGAATAAACGCCCCCTTAATGGGATACCTAAGCTATTTCCGAAAAATACCCTACTGATTACAACGAATCTATGAATACAGTTTTATTACAAGAAATAATTAGATATAACAGATTATTAAAAATTATGGCTTCTACTTTAGTCTAAGTTAAAAAGGCGCTTAAAGGTATTTATTTATTAATTTATTTATTTTAAACTTAAAATTATAATTATTACATTTGAATAGTGAATATTTTTAAACTTAAATTTATAATTATTATATTTGAATAATGAATATTTTTATTCTTTTTATTTATTTATTATTTAATTAATAATTATATTTAAATATTTTTATTTTTTTTGTTTATTTATTTATTAATTAATTTTTAATATTTTTTAGGTATGATTGTTATGAGCGAAGAATTGGAGTAAATTGCAAATGCAATGTACGATAATATGGTTCCTGGTTCTTGGGCGGCTAAGGGACATAAATCTTTGAAACCTTTGGCATCTTGGATAATAGATTTGAAGGAAAGAGTGGAATTTTTGAACAGTTGGATAAACAACGGAATTCCGAGCGTTTTTTGGTTCAGTGGTTTTTTTTTCCCTTAAGCATTTGTGACAGGTTCTTTGCAAAATTACGCTAGAAAATACAAAATAGCGATCGACGAGTTGCAGTTTGAGTTCGTCGTTCGAGACGATTTAAAGCACGAAGAAGTAGAAAAAAAACCAGAAGACGGAGTTTTTGTATACGGGATGTTTTTGGAAGGGGCCAGGTGGCACTATAATAAGCACATGATTTGGGACCCTGAGCCTAAAGAGTTGTACAGCGAATTGCCTTTGGTGCACTTGGTGCCGAAATAGAATAAGGTTTTACCGGAGGAAGGAATTTATTAGTGTCCTTTGTATAAGACTGTGGACAGGAGGGGGACTTTGTCGACGACGGGACATAGTACGAATTTTGTTATGTTTTTTGAGTTGCCTAGTAAATAGAAGGAAGAGGTTTGGATTCGGGCTGGGGTTGCTGCTTTCTTGTCGTTGAGGTATTGAGGAGAGAAAGTTGAGAGGGGAAATATTATATTTAAATTAGGAAAATAATTATATATTTAAAATAGGAAATAATATATATTCAAATTAGGAAATAATTTATTTAAATTAGGAAATAATATATTTGGTTTTGAAATGATAAAATATTTGTTGGTTTTTGGGAATAGATATTTTATAAAAATGATAATAATAATAATTTTTATAAAAATGGTAGCTATTATTATTAATATTTATATTAATATTAATTAATCTATTGCCTAGAAAACTGTTTTTATATTATTTTATAAGGATATAATTATTTTTATGTTAATTTTATGATAATACTATATTTTATAATATTTAGATGATATGAATTTATAAAAATTTATAACTAATATGTTTACTTATTCTCAAATAATGTAATCTATATTTTTAATATTGAAAAAAAATTTTTTAAATATACTCACCTTTTATGGTATTATAATTACTGTAAGCTACTTTCACTGAGTAATTTTATTATTTTTTTAATTCAAATTTCAAATTTCAAATTTAAATTACATACATTAATTAAAATAAAATATAATTTGTTATGAAAATTAAAATTTTTATTTTAATATAGAATGTTAATAAAAAAATAAATAAAAAATAATTATTTATTAATTAAATTTTAAAGATATGCTTAGAATTGTGCACAATTATATTATTAAATATATTTAAAATTAGTTTTATTAATAATAAATAGGTAGCATTTATGCTAATTTTATATTATATTGATCATATTTAAATGATATTTTTTATATTTTATATAGTTTTTTATTTTTATAATATATTATATATTTTTGGCAAATAGTTAGAGCAGATAAATTAAATCAATCATCAAATTTAAAAATCAATCATTTATATATTCATCAGTTTTTTATATTTTTCCTAGTAAAATAAAAGAAAAGAGAAAAAGAGAAGGACCTAACCAGTTTTCTTGGTAAATATTAAGAAAACTCTAAATTAGGTAGAGATTAATAAATTAAAAATAAAAATAAAATATTTGCATTTTTTTTTTTTTTCTTGCAAGTTTTTTGCCAATAAAAATCTAAAGCATTTATTATTTTTATTATTTTTTAGTTATAATAATAAAAATTTTAGCTTTGTTTTAAATTGGACAGGGTTTATTTTTATTTTAATTTTAAAAATAAACCTTGAAAAAAATTAGCTTTAATAAAAACTTCGATATTTAAAAACTTTTTATATTAAATGCTAATCTTTTTTTTGTTAACTTTTACATAGAAAAGGGGAGAAATTTATAATAGGCATTTGTTTTATTTTTTTAATAAAAAATAAAAAAAAATTGTGTGTGTAAAGCAAAGAAAAAGCAATGTGTGTGTGTGTAAAGCAAAGCAGGTTTAAGCAAATTAATTTTTTATTTATTTATTATTATTATTTGTTTATTATTTATTTAATAATTTTGAAAAATTTTAAAAGAGTTTAATTAATTAATATGATTTAAAATTTGAATTTTAATAATATTTTATAGAAAAAAAATATTCAAAGACTTTAATCTTATAATATAAATGTTTATATATTAACTATTAATTGATTATAAAGGAATTTCAATTATTATATTAAAAATACAAATTGATATAATATATTCATATTAAAAGTTTATTGAAAGTTAAAACATAAAAGAAAATTAATAAAAAATAAAATAATTTACTTTAAAATTTATTATTCTGTTATTATTTTAATAAATAATTTAATATAAGATATTTTTTAAATTATTTTTTATTATATGATTTGAATTAAATAGAGTTTACATAAAAATAATTCGGTACTAATATAATAATAAATAAAAATTAATTTTTAATATAAAATGATGAATGAATAAATTATTTTGAGATTTAAATAATTTTAACAATTTTTAATTTTGTAAGGAATAGTATTTGATAATTTATAAAAAAGAAAATTTTTTTTAACATATTTTAAATACTCTTAGTAATTTATGATAAATTACTATTATTGTTAGAAAAATAACCTAAAAAACAAAATAAATATACCTTTAAATAAAGGCAATTTTAGAATCATAATAAAGCGTAAAAATTAATGCAAAAAACAGGAAAATTTGCCTTATTATCTAAAAAATAGGTAAGTGTTTATAAGAATCAGTATTATAAGTATTTTAAAAGGTAAAAATGAATTAAATTTAAATATATAGGCCAAAAAAATTAAATTTATTAATTATTTTTTTTTTATAATTTAAATATTTTTTGTTATTTTTTTTTTAAAAATAAATTTAAAGTATGCTAAAATAATTTAAATTATAATAATTTTTTTAATTTTTTAAGGTACATTTTATTAATGTTGGTTTGGAACTTGTTTAATATTATAGTTATGTTTATTTTTGGCAATAAAAAAAATGCAGAAAAAGTTGGGTACTGTTTGGGGCTGATTTTAATTCCAAGTGTTTTAGTTTTTTTTTTAATTTTGTATATTATGAGAAAATATAGAAATTTGAAGATATAAGTTTTAAATGCGCGAAGTTTTTTGTTTATTATAAGTGTGGTTTTAGGTTTATATGGTATTGTCTCCTTTTTCCTATGGTATATACTTTATTTTGGATATTGGAGACCCTTTTTTTAGTAAATTTCAGTAAAAGATGTGCAAAATTGTTAAATAACGTAAACATTTGATAATAGGGGGTATAATTGGTATTAAATAGAAAAATATTAAATTTATGTTGTAAATTTTTCATAAAATGGAGCTTAAAGTATAGGGTAATATAAATTAGTCAATAAATAAATTATTTGGATTAAAATATTTATGATATTTTTATTTATTTTTAAAATTTAAATAAAATATTTTTATATTTTAATATTAATAATAATTTTTTAGATATAGTTGTTTGAGTAGTAATTATGAGGCAAAAATGTTTGGGGTTTCACCTAATCCTAGAAAATATTACGAATAAAGTGAATATTTAGAATGTTCAAATTGTTAAACGGGATATTAATTTATTTTTGACTAAATGGATACAAAATTTCCTTCGTGGCACTGTATGAAATATGATTACAATTATGAAGATAATTTGTAAAAAAATTACTAAAATTGTTGGTTAATTGAATATGAAGATAAAAATGACTAAATTATATAGGAAATAATTTTAGAGAAAAATTAGATTTATTATGCTGACGGCAAGTTTCGGCTTTATTATTTTTTTTTTTATACAGTTGGAAATAGTATTTTTTTACCTTTATTTTATTTAATCTTTTAATTTTACCAGGCGACTAAAGACCCCCATTTTGTTTTTTTTCCAAGGTAATAATAAAATAAAAAAATCATATAAAATTTTTTATTTATATATATATTTATTAATTATTTAATTTTAATTGTGTTTTTGATAAGGTAATAATGTGAGATATATGTAAAATTCTTGAAAGAAGAGCTGGTTTTATTATATAATGTAAATTTTATAGTTTTAAGAGAGTCTGTTGTTAGATTTGCCCTTAGTTAATAATATAATGTACCTTTTTTAAGTATTTACATATTATTGAAAAGTAAAAGCGAAAAAAGAGCATAATTTGTAATAAAAGTAGTTTTTAATATTATTTTAAAAATTATATAAAAAATTTTAAATAGATAGTTTCTCCTGATTTTGAGAAATATTAAGGTGATAAATTAATAGGAAAAGACTAAATTGTTGTAGCAGAGATATTGAGCCCTCAAAATCGGATATTTTACAGTTTTTGGAGTTTATAAAAAAAAATGAAGAAATTATAAGATGATATTTTTATTGAAAATGAATTAAAAAATGAATTATTATAATTTATTTATTAAAAATATATGGAACAAAGTTAAGATTAGTTTGATTATTTGAATCAGTTGTAAAATAAAGAATATTATGAGTTAAAAGAGAAAATTGTAAGGGAATAAAGAATAAATGATTTAAAAAAATTAAAGGGTGGAGTGGAAGATATAATTGTTTTATAGAATAAGGAATAAGATCAAGAAATATAAGAAAATAAATTATAAAATAGAATAGAATATTAAAAAAATAATAATATTAGTACAAAAAAATAAGGATTATAAATAAAAGAAATGAATAATGGTGGAAGTGGTTAATTTTAAATTTAAGATTTAAAGAAAATAAATGCACCATTAAAATTAAAATAAAGCAGTGATTAAGAATAAATGATAGTGAGCAGAAAAGGTAGATTAAATAAATATTTATTTTAAATTAATTTATTTTATTTTTATTTAATTATAAATTTAGATTTATTTATTTTTATATTGTAAATTTTTTTATTTTAAGATTCTGAAAAGTAGAGTAAGAGTTTTATTTCAGAGGTAAGTTATGAGGCAAAAACGGGTTTTTAACTTTTAGAATAATAAGTATAACAAAATAAATCGGACATTGAGAAAGGAAATATAATATAAATATAAAAAGATGATAAATAAAATTAGGAATTTGATGATTGTAATACGAATGAAATGAAATCAGATGGAGAAAATAAAGAAATTGAATAGAAAATTAAATAAAGTAATAGACAGTAATTAAAAAATAAATCAGAGGTATTTGTAAAGTAATAAGTGGAAGATAAATTTTAAAAAGAAAATAGAAGTTTAGTTTTATAAAAAGATTAAAAAAAATAAGAATTAAATAAATAGATAAATGGAAAATAAAATGTAATAGAAAATTAAGATGAAAAAAATTAGGTAAAATAAAATAGTTAAAAAATGTAAATTTAGACAAAAGAAAAAAAAGAATAACATGAAATTTTGAATCGAGAAAATTTATAATAATTAGAAAATTAATAAAATTAATAGTAGTAATAATTATAAATGAAAAGTATCTTAGAAAAAAATGATAAATGTGAATAAAATAACAATAAAAATAATAATATATAAAATTAATAATAACAATAATTATTTGACGGTTTGTCATCTGATTAGGTTTAATCTTCTATTGGAGGAAGTAATGGCGAATAAATGGATTTGCTAAAAAATTATTATAATAATTAAAATAAAATTAAAAAAAATTAACTTGGAATAATTGACGATAATGAGGAAATAGATTAAGAATAAAATAATTAAAATTAGGTAAATTTATAAAATTTTAATAATTATATGTAATAAAAAGAATAACTTTATAATAATAAATTAATTAATTTTTAGGAAAAAGATTTAGATATAAAAAAAAGTAAAAGAGGAAGAAATAGCAGTAGGTTTAGAAATTTAGAAGAAAAATACAGTAAGCGATCTGAAAATCAGAGTATAATTACAGAAAGCGAAAGTAAATTAAGTAAAAGTACAAAAAATAAGTTTTTGAATAGAAATTTGGACAAATTTTATATGTAGATGGCTTAAAATTAGAATTAAAATTAGAATATAAATTAAATGAAAATAGAAAATAAAGAAAATTAGGAAAATTTAAAAAATTAAATATAAAATGAAGATTAGAATGAATTTTCGTTATAAGAAGAATGTTTGTCTCCTAAGGAATTTTCTGAGTAGAAATTGAAGTAAAAAAAAAATAGTTAGGATGATGACGAAAATGATGACGATTTGTTAAGAAATTTAATGAATGTTAAATATACACATATGTGAAAAAAATTAAGATATGTTATATTATATAAAAAATAAGATACAGTAAATAAAAAATAAATGATACTAATAATTAATGAGAAATAATTGTAAATAATAAGTAATAAATGACAAATTTGAAATTATGATAATCTTTTATGATAGACAATTTAATTTATAAATATGTCTTTATTTTTATAAAATGGATAATTATTTAGTATGTTATTAAAATTATTTTTTATAATAGTCGATTATATTATTTGTTATTATAGTAATTATTGGGTTTTATTTGAATTCTATTTTGAAAAATTATTTGGTTAATTAAGTTTTTTTAAAATCCTGAAATTGATATTTTTTTAATTAATTTTAAAAGAAAAACAAAAAAAAATTATAAATATTTACTCATTATAGGAATATCTTAAAAACTAGAAAAGATGTTTTCTAACTTGGTTTCAAATTTTTAGGAAAAAACTTTGGAAATAGGTTTGAATAAAAAGCTGAATAGTATTTTTAAAGATGATAATAAAAATTAAAAAAAAAATTAGAAAAAAATGAGTGAAGAAAATTAAGATTAAAATTAAAAATTGAAATAAGAAGGTTTTTTAACAAATTTATAGAACAAGTTATTTGGAGATGAGAATAAAAGAGAAAATTAAAATAAAAATAATGATGAATAAAAAGATTAAATTTAAAAACTACAGGAATTATAGGAAGGATAAAATGAAGATGAAGAAGAGTAAAAAATTGAAAATTTAGAGGAAATTTAAAAATAAAAAAAAAAAGGATATGTTTAAAAAGGTAATTATATTATATTAAAATTAATTTATTTAAATTTAATATATATTATTTTTTATATTTGAATTTAAATTAAAAATTTATGAAAAGGCAAGTTGTATTACTAGAAATATAAAGAGTAGGCAAATGAAAGTGTAAAAGAAATTAATACTTTTATGAAGAAAAAATTTAATATTTAGAAAAAACAGGATGAAAAATTGATATAAGAGTAAAGAAAAGATGAGTTTATAAAAAAGATTAGGGAAGAAGATGATTCTTTGAATTAAATTCACAATTTTGCCTTTAGCAATAATTAATTTGGATAGAAATAAGAATAATAAAAATAGAATTTAAATTAAAATTTAAATTAAAATTAGCCAATAAATATAGAAAATAATAATATAGCATAAAACTAAAGTTAAAATATATTGATTTTTAAGTAAAATTTTTCGGGTATTTCTGAAGTTAATAGTTAGTTTGTGGAAGAGTAAAGTTTGAGCAAATAAAATAGTTTTTTGTATGATTAATAAAGAAATAATGTTTAATATAGATAAAATAATTAGGTTTAGAGTATGTTTAAAATGAATTAAAATTAAAATTTAAATTAAAATTTAGGTTAAAATTTAGGTTAATAAAATAATAATAATATTTATAAAAAAAATCGTATTTTCGATGATTAACCAAATAACATTAAGTTGACTAAAAGTAGAAATGAAAACAGGATTTAAACTAGGGAATTTGACAAAATTTTGTAGTTTTCTAAATATTTGGAACAGCCCGAAATTTAGCGAAAAATTGATTTGTAATAAGGCGACAGTATTTCTCATATTGTAAATGAAAGTCAGTTTTTAAGAGAAAATTAATAAATATAAAATTTGAATAAAAGAAATTAAAATTAATTATACAATTAAAATGAAAATTAAAGTTTTAATAAAAGCAGTTAAGATTTTTCCAGAATATTGACAGAGTCTACTTTAATGGAAGACAGTGTAAAAATTATAATTAAGAATTAAAAATTATAAAAAAATATGTTTATTGATTTATAAAATAAAAGTTATTTATTATAATTAAAATTAAAGATTAAAAGTAGTTAATATATAAATTTTTAAGTTATTGAAATAATTTTAAATTTGATAAATTAATTTTAATAAAATAAATTATTTTAATTTTTGATAAACTAATATATTTTATTTTAATTAATTTTATTTAAATTTATAATTTGATTTATTTTTATTTTTTAATTTAAATTTTTTCTTAAATTAAATAAATTAGAGAGTTGTAAGATAACATGGATTTGATTTTTACTGTTAATGTGAAAATTAGGAAGAAATAATGGATTTTGAGTTAAATTAATTGTTTCAGCACATGCGATAATTTAGCAGTAAATAAGAGCAGCACGAACAAATGTACATGTAAATAGCGAAACGTTGTGAAGAATTATACGAATTTTAAAATGAAGTGGGACAGATGGTATAAGCAAAAGCTTATAATAATTAAAATAAAATAATGAAAAGAAATTTAATGGTTAGCGATTTGAGTGTTACAAATAATGTTTGTTTGGACAAAATTTAGTTAATTAGAGGGAAAATTCAGAAAATAAGGCAGAAATATGTCGAAAAGAGCCGGAAAATCGTGAAATTGAAGCGAAAAAAGGAAAAATTGGAGGCTTTTTTGAGGTTTTTAGTTTAGTTTAGAGGAAGATTTTAGTACGTGTTTGACGCGAATTTGATTAACGATTTCGAGAAAATTCGGATTTTTTAGCAGAAAAATTAATAATTTTTGGATATTTTGGTTAGGAGTAACTAGAAATAGATGATAAATGATTAGAAAAAATTTGAATAGTTTAATTTTAAAAAATAAAATGAAGGGGGACAGAAAAACGAAGGAAATTGGGGAAATTATAATGAAGAATAACAGATTTTTTTAGAGTATTTTTAGGGGAATTTGGATGGAAAGAAAGTGCGA
The DNA here is from genome assembly GCA_001447515.1 of Pseudocohnilembus persalinus. NCBI lineage: Eukaryota > Ciliophora > Oligohymenophorea > Philasterida > Pseudocohnilembidae > Pseudocohnilembus > Pseudocohnilembus persalinus. The sequence continues at coordinate 244,423 of LDAU01000107.1, forward strand.
AATATGGTAGAATATGTAAAAAATGCGTAGAAGGGGTTTTAGAAAGACTAGGAGTATATTAAAAGGTTTAAAATTTTGGGGAAATTGTAGGGGAATTTAGACAGTAAGTTGAAAAATATAATTAAGTTTATTAGGTTTTATTTTTAGAATTTGTGTTTTTTGAATGAAAAGGAAGAATAGACAGTGCAAATTTATAATGATTTTTTGCTTTGTTAATTTGAATTGTAGGAAAGTATAAAAAATGTGAAGGAAATTTGGAATGAATAAGAAATAAATGTACTGAGTTAGGCTGAATTTGAGTTTTAACAGAGCTTGCAATTGATTTTGAAAAATTAGAAAAAATTACAAGAACAAAATAATTTATAAAATTAGTAAAAATGCAAAAATTAATTAAAAACTAGGAATTTTGATCAATAGATTTTTTAAGATTATTTGGATTTTAAAGGAATTTAGGGTTTTTCTAATTTTTTGAGGGCTTTTTATTATAAAATGAGTAAAATTTTGCATAATTATTAGGCAATTTGTGTTTATTTAGTGAAAATGTTGGATTTTTAAATGAATTTGAATTAAAATGAGAATTTTGATAATACTAGATATATGGGTTAAGGAAGTATTAGATAATAAAATCAGCATTTTTAAAATATTTATGAAAGTAACAAAAATTTTATATAAGGGTATTTTACCAAAAATTGTGAAACAGAATTTAAAGATATAGGTTAGAATTATCAGATTTATAAAGGGAATGAAAATTATATGTAAAATAATATTAATAATAATACTAATAACCAGTAAATGTATTAAACACCATAAATAAAATAATAAAATTATAATTATAAGTAATATTAAAATTAATTGGAAGGTTCTTTTTCCAATAAGAATGTAAATTATTTTTTGTATTAAATTTATTTAAAAATATGAATTAACATGATTTTTAAAATCAAATTAAAAGTATTAATGAAATATTTTAAAATTAAAAGTACTGATAAAATTTTTAAAATGATAGGAATTATTTTAAGTTTATATTTTTAAATTAAAAGTATGAATTAATTTTTATTTATTTAATTTAAAACTTTTAATATAATTTTTAAAATTTAACAGAATTTTTAGAGTCCTTCTCAAAAATACAGCGAGCGAAAGGCTAAGCAGGCGCAAGGAGAAAGGGAAAATTTAGTTAAATTTTTGAAAAAAATGGTCGAAGTTGAAAATAAAGGCAAAATTTAGCTGATTTTATTTGTTTTTGAAAAGGTGTCTTTTTTTTTGGAAAATATTGAAATTTTTTTGGAAAGAAAAAAAGGCGGATTTTAGCAGAAATTGGACGAAATTTATAGGAAAGAGCAAAGTTGCTCTGAGTTTTAAAATTAGGTTAAGATTTTTTGGGAGGAAAGAGACGAGGAATTGAAGTAGGTTTTTAGAGATTTGAATAATTTTTTGGGGATTTTTTATAAAGTTTATTTGAAGAAATGTAGGGTGAGTTAGGAGTTTGAAGGCTTGATTGTTAGAGAGAAAGAGAAAATAGAGAAAAATTTGAAATAAATTTAGGTTAATTATTATGATATGTTTAGTTAGTGTGTTTAGAAAATGCTAGAAAAAGTTTTGGTTAGAGATGAGTGGAATAATTTGAATTCGAGCAATTAGTATTAGAAATTATTCGAGTATAAGTAGAAATAATTGATTGAAAAAGAAAAAATTAACTAGGAACATGAGTATTATAATGTGAGTTCTGCTAACAATAACAGCAATTTTGTGAGTTAATAGTAATATGAAAGTATTAAATTTTATAGGTAGAATGTGAAATCTTTATAGAAAAATTAGATTTTCAAGTATTTGTGTTTGGATATTGAGAATAGTAGGAAATAAAATTAAGACTAAAATAATTATTTTAACAGCTAGAAATTCAATATTAATTAAGAATATTAAATTGACGATTTTTTGATATTTTAGGATGATTATAAAAAGTTGTTTGCACATGATTATTATTTTGACGAGAAATTTGGGAATAAAAAAGCTGATTAGCCGATAGAAATGGAAGATGATTTAGAATCTTCGTAGATTTTTTATTTATAAAATCATAATTAAAATTCCTAAAATAATGGTTAAAATTATTAAAGTTCCAAAAAATCTTTAAACTAAAATTAAAATAGAAATTCTTTTGCGATAAATAATAATATTTAATAAGATTCAAACTAAAATTAAAAAGGAAAAAAAAATATTTAAAAAGAAATTTTAATGATTGGGGAAATTGGGCAATTATTTTTGGAGATTTTTTACTAAAATTAGGAAAAATAGAAGAGTTTATTTTTTATTAGTGATTATATAAGTTAAAATTTTAGTTTTTTCGTTGAAAAATTAGTTTTATTTGTGATAAAGAGATTTTCAGGCAGATTTTGGGAGAATTTGGTCTAAAATTAACTGGAAAATGGATTTTTGCGAACAGTTTACAGTTTGGACAGGAATAACGCTTCAATTTTGGAGTTTTTCAAGGAAAAATCTGTTTATTTTTAGTTTATTAATGTAAAATTTTATAATTTATAAAAAAAATATAAATTATTTTAATATTATTATATAACTTTTTTTAAAAGATTTATATTTTTTTCTTTTGAAGGAACTTAGCAGAGAATAAATAAAAGTTATGGAATAAAAAGATTTTAAAGAAATTAAGTAATTTTTGGATATATATTATAATAAAAAATTTTAGAATCAAGAGTTTTTAAAAGGATTTTAGAATTAGAATTAATAGCATATTGGTTTGAAGGAAATTATGGTTTCAATTGATAGTTTGTAGTTTATTTTTAACTGCATAAACTAAAATTAAGGTTTAAACAGTTATTTATAAAATGACAGTTTTTAGCAGTAAAACAGTAATAAAGATAGTTATTTTATGGAGTATTCTTTTAACTAGCCTAATTAAACTTAATAATAAAATAATAATAATATTAATAATAAGAATCAATAAATACAAAGTAACGAAATTTTGACTCATTTAATAAAAAATAAATACGTTTAAAATAGCAGTTAATTATTACAAGAAATTAGGAATTTATTTTTGAAGGTTTACGTGGACAATAAAATAGAAGATTTTAGTTAAAGTCAGGGTCATTTATGGGGCCTAAAAGGCGTTTAATTTTCAGATATAGGGTCTATGTATAAAACTTAAGCCAATAATAACATAAATAATTTAAATAATAATTAGTATAATATCTAAAATAACGGCATAAATAGCATAAATAATTTTAATAATATAAATAATTTAAATAGCAAAAATTATTAAGATAATTATAATAACATAAATAACATAAATAATTTAAATAACATAAATAATTTAAATAAACAGAGTATTAATAATACATAATCTGATTTGGAGATGGAATTTTAGAAAATGGAGTTTTCTATGGAAAAAGTGGGTATTTTTTGCGGGGATTTGCTGGAAGAGTTAGGGGAAAGACTGAGGGGGACTGGAAAAATAAGAAAAAATTTGGATTTTATAGTTAAAAATTTGATTTCTGGGATTTTTTTTGCGTTTGGAAGATAAATTATAGGGGAAATCGGGAGATTTTCGGAGGGGGGGAGGAGGAAATTGATTTAGGTGGGAAAATTGTTTTTGGAAGTTGTTTAGGGGCAGGTGGTTGAGAGGTTTTGGGAGGGGAAGGAAGAGGGGGAAATTAGAGGGTTTTTTGGGGATTTGAGCGAATAGTTTAGTTTTTATTTGGAAATTTGGTTTGGGGATGGGAAGTAAATTGGAGAGTATATTAGGAAATTGGGGGGTGTTAAGGATTTTTAGGGGGGTTATTTTAGGAATTAAGTTGATGCGAGTTTGGGGAGTTCTGCTTAAAGTTAGTAAAGTAAATTGTTTGATAGTTAAAATTCTAATTTTACGAATAATTTTGGGATTTAGTAATATAAGTAAGAGGTATATAAAGGAAGCGATATATTTGATTTTAAACTTATGATTAATTTATTGAATAGTAATGATAAATATAAAATTGATAAAGATGTTATATATCTGGTTTAGTTAGGAAAATATTATTATAAATATATAAATTAGTTTTACGAATAGGTTAAATAAGCATGATAAAAATGATAATTTACAAATCTATAAAAAAAAAATTATATTTATTTTATACATAAATATATTTAAAATTTATAAATTTGTTTGTATTAAAATTGATATATTTATTTAGTAATAATTTTATTTTAAATGCTAATATTTTAAAATACTTTTATATATAAATAAATAAATAATTATTTTTATTTATTTTATTTTTGAAATTTAGTAGATATGTATGTATATTTCATATACTTTAGTTGGTAATATTAATTAAGATATCGTGTTTAATTTGATTTTAATTAATTATTTATTTATTAGAATAAGATTTTTAAAAAACACTAAAATTTTCCCAAATTTATTATTTTATTGTTTATTAAATAAATAATTGATAAAAAAATTGCAGAAAAATTTATGGTTTCAAAATAAAAAGTGGTAAATTAGAAAATAAATAAGAAAAATACAAAAATAAAAAATAAAATAAAGATTTTAATTTTTAAGTAAAGGCATTTGAAAAAACTTATAAATAAAAACTAGAAATTAAAAATTTAAATAAATTAAGAAAATGGAGAAAACTGAAACTAGACACAAAATACTCCAAAAAATGAATCCAATCAAATAATAAGACAACTATAATTTTTATTTGAAATTATAAAAAAAATTACAGGAAAATCAAGATAAAGGAACGCATTTATTTAACAATGCTTATATAGTAAAAAGCAAAGTTTACAACCATGATTTAATTTACGACCCGAAAAATGATAGTAAAAACGGGGGGAAGTAGAAAAATATGTATTAATTAAATTAAAACACTTATTTGGAGCCTTTGAATAATTATTAACAATATTTACATTAAATATAGCTGAATAAAATAAACGAAAAAAAAAGAATTTTACAGCATTAATTTTAACAGAAATAGAAATTAGAGCAGCAATTTTAGTAAGAATTTTTAAATTAAGATATTAATATTGATATTTAATATGAAAAGAATAAGAATCATATATTGAATTCGGATTAAATTTAGCTGAAAAATATTAATAATTAATAATAATAATTAAAAGAAAATTCTAATACTAGTTATAAAATTAGTATTGAAAAAAATGTAGGATAAAATGTAAATTAGAATATGGACTAGAAAAAATAAAATAATAATATGATAAATAATAAAAATTAATAGTTAAAAGGTGTTAACGGGGCTTTTTAGCTTGCGAAAATGCACAAAAATAATTAGAAATCTTTGAAAAATAGTAATAATTAAAAATAAAATTAGTTTGTTTAAAAAAATTAGAATTAGAAATAAAGTTAAAGTTAAAGTTATAATTAGTATTAGATTTTAGAATAAGATTAAAATTAAAATAAGGAAATTTTGTTAGACTATTAATAACATAAGAGAACGAAAACTGAAGTGTTAAATAGTTACAGGGGCGGTAGTTATACTTAGAGAAATTACAGTAGTAATAAAAAAAATACTTATTTGAACTAGACGATTAATAATAATAATTATAGTAAATAATTTAGTAGTGTTTAGGACTTGGATGAATCTGACCCTTCATTTTTATAGGTAATTCAAATTATTTTTTTTAAATTAATATAATGATTATTATAATTATTTTAACTAATTTATCTATTTATTTATAAAATTAGTTTTAATTAATTTTAATTTTAATTTTTATAAATTTAGAGCGTTCCTTTGGCGTGCAGAGAAATATACGGGGAAAATGGATAGCTGAAAACTGAAGAAGATTTACGTTTGTATAATTAGGGACAAAAAAATGAAAATTTACAGAAAAATTAGATTTATCAGCGTGTTAGGTAAAATCTTAAAGATTAATTAAATTCATCTTCCTCTCAATATATGAATTAAAATTATAATTTTGCTGAAAAATAATTGACTTAAAATGGAGAAAACAGTAATTATTTGACTCTTCCTTAAATTAATTCTAGAAATTAATAATAGTAAAAAAAAAATGATAATAATAATACAACTATAATTGATCATAAAAATGGCAGGTATAGTGAAAAATTTGAAAAATTTTAGAGTTTAGAATAAAGTCCTAATTTCTAGTAGTATGATAAAAGTGGCTACAATAATTGGCAGAATAAAAGCTTAGAATATTATAGTAGTGGAAATTATAGTTAATTGAACAGCAATAAGTATAAAAATAATTTAAAAAATAAGGCTTCAAAATCAATTGATTTCGCTAAAAAAAATCATAAAAGGTGCAATTAATTTAAAATTAGATTTAATAATATAAAAAGTTTTTTAAAATTTTTAAAATTTTATGAAATGATTAATTATTTTATATAGGAATAGCGAAAATAATAAGAAATTTGTTTAAATTTAGAAAAACAGACATAATATAAGGGACATGAATAAAAAATAGTAAGATATATAAGAAATGGTGGTGAAAAATTATAAAAAATCAGAAATTAGTGCAAAAATAGACAGTAAATAAGAAATTTAGCTGGATAAAATTGGTTAATTAGACATCAATTTAAATTCTTAACAGAGTAATTAAAAAGAAAAAGAAATAAAAATGAATTAGAAAATAAGTGAATAATAAAATAATTTAACCTAATAAAATTAAAGTGGTTTAAAAAATTTTGATTAAGAATATTTTGATAAAGAAAACAATTGCAAAAAGGAAGAAGAACAATAATAATAAGAATAAAAAGAATAATAACAATAATAATAATAGGAAGAGGAAGAATTATAGTAAAAATATATAGAAGGAAAAAATTCATTTTAAAAGTATTAAAAAGCTGGTTTTTAAAAATACTTATCGCCTAATAAAAAATAATAGCTAGAAATTTGTTATGAAAAAGGATTTAAATTTTCACAGTTGTAGAAAGATTTGAATATATTTAATGATAAAAATAATTAGGAAAAAAAAGGATAAGAGTAAATGAATAATATTAATAATAATTAGAGTGTATAAAATGTTTTAAAGAAAAAAAGTGTGATTTTTTCCGAAAGTAATCATAAAATTATTAGTTAATAATCAGTTTAATAAGATAAAGAAAATAATGATTAAAATGATAAAAATATAAGAAAATAAGTAAAAAATTCGAGATAAGATAGCGAGGAAGAATACGATGAAGAAGAAGAATATGAAGAAAGTAAATTTTTTTTAATTTTAAGTATTTTTTAATTTTAATAAAATTTTGTGAGATAATAAGAATGTAAAATAAATAAAAATTTTAATATATAAAAAATAAGAATAATTTTTCATTATTTTATATAAATATTAATTGGGGTGTAATAGTTAATAACTATATATTTATTTAATTTTCATTAAAAAGTATATAATTTATATGATATCTAAATAAAATTCGAAATTTATGTATTATTTTATTTATAAGTTATAAATTTTTTATATAATAAATATCATACTTGGATTTTTTTAATTAAATTTATTAATTTTTTAAATATCTTATATTTTATTTTTGTTTTTATAGGTGACTTGGGAATCGAAGAAGAGGCAGATTTGTTTAAAAAAAAAAAGGTAAAGGACTTTTTTACAGATGATGGAGATAAAGATTAGATATAGATAAGAAATATATTATTTTCGGATTAAAAGGAAAAATAATCCAAATTTTTAGAATGATTATATTTAAAATTTATTATTAATTTAATTTATTTTAAAAATTATGATTATATTTGTTGTTAAATTAAATATTAAATTTTGATAAGCAATATTTTATATTATGGAAAAAGATTTTTTATTTCTTTAGGTGTTTAAAAATTATAATTTTAATTTAACTTTATTTATAGTAAATAGTTAATTAATATACGTAATAATATTTTTTTTATGCTAAAAAAATGATTTTAAAAAATAAATAGAAATAATTATTATGAAATGAGTTTAATTAAGCATATTAAATTTTAATTAAATTTATAATTTATATATAAATGAAATATTTATAAATTTTATAGAAATTTTGATAATATTTTGTTAATATTCTGTTTTTTTATTTTTTATATTTTTATTTTTTAAATAAATAATTTGATTGAAATGAAATGAAATGAAATAAAACATTTGAAATGATAATATTAGTAAATTATAGAATTTAAATTTTATTTGGTATTTTATTTATATTGGTTTTTTAAAAATTTATGTATAAATTATAATATAAAAAGATAGGAGTAGCCATTGAATTGTTTAGCAAGATAATCTTTAAATAATTTTTTTGTTATTGCAGAGGAGATTTTCTGTTAGCATTCAAATATTAAATGTTGTATAGTCTGGTTTTTCTCAATGAGGAAAACTGGATTTTTAATATAGAAGCTAAAAACAAAAAAATGTTTGATGGGTTTAAAAAACTAATTATTTTGCTATTTTATTTAATGACTTATGCTATTTTAGGGAATAAGGACTTTTTTTATATTTTTTTTTATTGTATTTGTATTAAATTTATTTTTTTTAGTTTTTTGATTAATTAATTAATTTGAATTTTGAATTAATAATTAATTTTAATTCAAAAATTTTTTAAAATACATTCATATTAATATATTTAAGATATAACTTTACATATAAAATTAAAATATATTATAAATATAATATTATTATTGATATTGAAAGATTATGATATATTAATAAAAATTTAATAGTGTATTAAGGTAATCATAATTTTTTTAACTTATTGTAAAAAATTATATAGAAATTAACAATAGCTTTTTTAATTTTTTTTTTATTTTATATACATATTTTTATATGAAAGTTTTGTGTATATAATATAATAGGCCGAGTTTATATAAAGATTAACGATTTTTGTCTAATTATCTGAAATATTATTTTTATTATGATTTGCCAGTATTAAATTTAGCTTGGAAATTATGGATAGTAAATTAAATTAAATCAAATCAAATAAAAAATATAATTTTAATTTTTTATTCATCAAGAAATATATAATTAGACGAACAAGTCATTGAAATAAAAGAAATATAAATATGGCATTTTATTAAATATTAAAAAGTTATTTATGTTATTTTAATTCTGATACTAAGTTTTATATAGCAAATATACTATAACTGTTAATAATTAGGGCATAAAAATAACATATTTATTATAATAATTATTCCACAAATTTAAATTTACTTTTATATAAATAAAATAAATTGTTATTTTTTTTATTTTTTTATGGTGGAATATTTTTAAATGAAACAAATATTATAATATTAATTATTAATTAAATTAAAATATTGGAGAAATATATCCAATAAATCAGCAATTATTTAGATATTATAAAAAATTTTATGTAATATTTTAGTGATAATTGCTATTTTTCTTCAAATTATTTACTGTCTCATAATTATGATGCGGTAAATTTAGGTAATGATAAACTATTAAAATACATATTAATAAACTTTTTAATAGTAAAAAAGATAAAACAAATTTTCATAATTTTTCATATTAAAATTAAGAATGAAAATATTAACATTATTTTGAATGATAAGTAAATTTCTTATTTAGCTATTTTTAAACATGAAAAAATAGATTAAATTTTTTATACATTTGATGTAATTCTATATTTTTTGACTGGAGTAAAAAATATTATTATATTTTTTTGAATAAAAACTCTATTTTTATATGGCCCGACTGAGTGGTAATTTGAAAATATAAGTTAAAATTATTATCTATTTTGGTTCTTAAATTAACTAAAATGTAAATAATTTTGTATTATTTGGTTTATATTAAGACTTATTAGGAACTTTATTTTGTATTTTTTGTTTGTTTTATTCTTTTTATTTTGTTTTTTTTAAAAAATGTTTTTAAAATTTATCTATTGATAAAATTGTTTTCTAATGGTATTTTTCTTGTTTTTTCTATTATCTAAAATGATTAAATAAAACAAAAATTAATAAATTTGATACATAACGCCAACATAAAATTAACATATAAGTTATTTCGTAGTTTGGGGTATTTTTATTAAATTTTTTGTTATTATTAAAATATAGATGTATTATTATAGTTAAGTCTGGTTTTAATATTCAATTTTTAATTATAAAGACTTACTTTATTGATATATATATATAGTTTTTTGTTATTCATTTCTTTTAAATAGTTTATTTATTAGAAAAAAATATTTATATGATATTTAATTTATTAATAGTAAATTCTTCATATTATTATAAATATTTTACATATTAATTTACAAAATCTGTGTATTTATTTTATTAAAAGAATTGAGAGAAGAAAAAAAAAAAAATCTCAAATAAAAATAAAATAAATGAAAAATAATAAATTATTTTAATGAATAAGAATTAATAGCAAAATAAAAAAAATGAAAAACAAGAAGTACAAGTAGAAAATTACAAAAATGAGGGGTTAAATTAAATGAGGCTGAGCCAATTTCTTGAGGCAATTGAAAAGTGTAAATTTTCGATAAATTTGGAAGAAAAAAATAGCGATGCGCCTTAAGAATTAGGAAATTTTTTAGATAAAATGAGTGAAAAAGAAAATACAATTTAAAAATAGGAACAGTCAATAAAATTCGATAAGAATAATTCAAAAAACTGTAACAATTTGTCTTTTTGCGCCGAACAGATTATAGAAAAGTAGTATAATATAAAGGATCTGCTTTAGTTGGCAAGTCAGTTGGAGCCTTTGAATTTGAAGTACATATATATGATTGAAAAAAATTTAGAAAAATTAATTGAAATGTATAAATAAGTGATAAAATAGAGTAAGGGGGGAGAAGAAGAAGGTTAATTAAATTTAGGGTACTTTTTGGAAAATTTAGAAAAAAATTAAGAGGCAGCTAAATTTTTGCAAATAGGGATGGATTTTAGCCTTTTACACGAAATTATTAGGCAGAATTTTTCACAGTAGTTGAAATAGTGTGAGAGTGACGGTAAAGAGGCTTTGGGTAAATATTTTTTATATTATATTATTTTATTTTTAAAAAAAATAGATGTGTTAGTTTTTTTGTTGTGTTTTTTGTTTTTTAATGGTTTTTTTTTTGTTTTTTCATGGTTTTTGTTTTTTTTTTTTTTTTTGTCAGAATATTATGGTTTTTATTTTTATTTTTTATTTTATATTTTATAAAAGTTTATTATTTAGAGGGAAATGAGTGGTTTAATATTTTTTTTTTGATTTTTTTTGTTTTTTTGATTGAGGTATATTTTTTATGTTTATTTTTTTTGGGGTGTTTGAGTTTAGGTTTTTATTGGTTTTGACCTTGAATTATATTTTTTTTGTGGGGCTTATTAGATTTTGGAAATAGACATATTCTAATAATGCCAATATGTTTAAATTTAAGCTTTTCTTATTATAAAAAATAGGGGTCAGGCTTGAATTAGGTTTCAAAATCGTTTTTTTTATTATATAGTTTTATTCAATTAGATTTTAATTTATTTATTAATTTGGATAGATTTAACAGGTTTTCTTAAAATAGATAAACCAGATTTTATGAAAAATTAATACTTATTTGATTTCTTATAAATCATTTTATATTTTGAATTATCATTTTACAATACATAAAATTATTTAGTTATTTGGCTTTAAATATTAATTTCTATTCCTATAAATATTTGATTTATAAAATGTATACGTAAAATTTTAATATATTATGATAATTAAAATAATAGATATTTAATTGAAGGAAAATGTATATTCATATATATTTAAATAAAAATAAACATTGAAAAATTAAACTAAAATTATTTTAAATTTTTCTTTTCACATAAGCAAAAAAGATAAAAAAAATATATATTTGAGTTTAAAGAGCTTTAAATTAGTAGATAATTATTTTAAATTTTCCAATTTTGGATTTTTAAGTTGTTTAATAAAAATAGAACTTTTTTCGATAATTTTATAGTTGTTTTTGTTTTGAAAGAAATATAAAAAAAATTTAGGTTTTTAATTTGAAAAATATCTCTTATAAGAAGCAATTTATAAACCAGTCATGCTTAATTAATTACAATTAAATAATAATTAAAATCAGCAAAGCTTTTAATTCACTTTTTAAAATCAGCAAATATATTAAATAAAAATAAAAAAAAAATAAAATAAAAATAAAAAAAAAATTCGATAAATAAAATTTCCTTTTTTTAATTTCTTACCAAAAACAATAAACCAATTATAGAACCAGACGGGCAATTAGACTTTATAATAATTTTTTTTATGAATGATAAAAATAAAGATAAAAATAATAAAAATAATAAAATTATTAAAATTATTAAAAATATTAAAAATAATAATTATAATAAAAATATTAAAAATAATAATTATAATAAAAATATTAATAATTATAAAAAAGAGCAATACGAATTGGCTTCTAAGCTGATTCCTAAGAACAAGTTGCTGTTGCAGAATTTGGGGCTTTGTGTGCACAGAATGGGTAAAAAAGAAGAGGGTTTAAAGAAAATGTAGGTGGCTTAGAAATTGGTTCCTTAAAACGATTAAATTTTGTTAAATTTGGGGAGTTTATACTAGCAAGATGGAGAGTATTAGCTAGCGTTAAATTGTTACTCGAAAGCTTTAAAAATAAATAAGAAAAATGCAATGGCTTTATTTTTGATGGGGACTGCGCACTGCGACCTGTCTAATTATGGAAGAGCTATATAATATTTTGAAAAATCTGCAAATTTGGAGCCTTATAACGCGAAGGTTTACAACATATGGGGGCTTTCTTTGGACTAGTTAGGTTAGGATAAAAAATCGATACTTTAGTTTAAAAAGGCGATTTAAATTGCCCCGTAGGTGGCTTCTTTTAAAACTAATTTGGGCGCAATTTTGTTTGAAAAAAAAAAATATAAAGAGGGGACTAGGTTGTTTATTTAGGCTTTGGAAATTGACCCCGAGGAAATTGAGAAAATTATCGAGAAAATTTATGTGGAAGATCCTTGGGACGAAGAAGATGTGAAAGTGAATAAAATATTGGTTATTTTGGGGAGTATTGCTAGTTGCGTTAAAAAATATAAGGGCGTAAAATAGAGAGCTTTGCTTAACGGAAATAGGATTATCTAGTGCGGGAAAATGAATGTGTTTAGAAAAGAAATTAAGGCTGAAATTTTGGAGTTTTTGCTAGAGCCTTTTTTGGATTTGGGTAAGTTGAGAATTTAGCAGCTAGTTGAAATTCAATAGAAAAATTACAATAATAATCATTAGGACTAAAATGGCAATAATAATAACAATGATGATGAAAATAGTGATTTTGAATAAGGAGATATCAATGATGTTTAGGAAGAGATATAGAATAATGATATTGGGTTTTTCGGCTAGGGAAATGTTAATGATATGATTAATGAAGACTAAGATAATAACGTTTAATAAAATACAGGCTTATAGTAGAGCTAACTAAACTAAAATAATTACAATAATAATTAGAATATTATTAATAATTTAGATATATTGTCGGAAGTAAATATGAATGTATTATAAAAATAAAATAAATGCTTAGATATTTAAGCTATCAATCAATTTAATAATAATGATACTCATATTAACAATAATTTTAATCGAAATTAATAAGAATGGTTTTAATAAAAATGTGACAAGTAAATGATGTAATACTTTGGACTTTAAAATAAAAGCTTAGAAATATATAATTAAAGTGATTAATATTATTAACAGTGTTAATAATAGCTTGATTATAAAAATATAATATAAAAATAGTAAAATAATTAAAGTTAATCGCAATAAATATACAGAAACCAAAGTGAAAGTATAGAAATAGAAACCGAGTGAAAATAATATTAAAAATATTTTATAGAAAGTTTAATAATTATATATAAAGCTACAAATAAAAAAAACATTATAACTTACGATACTTACTTTAAAATTAAGATAGAATAATATTTTTTTCTCATAAATAAAACCGTAACTAAATTCAATTAATACAATTTTTTTAAATTGTAAAATACTTGTATAAACTTTAATTTATTTAGTTAAATAAGCTAAACTAATTTTATTAATTATATTTTTTATATAAAATACAATGTAAGACTTTTAAAATATAATATAAAATTATATACATATATATATATATTTGTAATTAAGACTTTACAAAACATAAACATTAGTAAATAAAATTGAAATAAAAGAATTTTAATCACTTTATTTTGAAATTTAAATGTTGAATTTTATATGTTTTTTATTTCTTAAATTTAAAAAATGTTAATATAAAATTAAACAAGATTATTTTTAATATTTTGAAAATTTCAAAAAGGCTCAAAAAAATATTAACTTATATTGATTAATTAAAATAAAAAATATAAACTATATTTCGCGTACTTTTTGAATTTTAAAGATAATCTAATGTTTAATTATCTAAATATTATCATTATAAATAATTAATGTAATAATAATATAATTATTTAGGGTTATATTGGAAAATTTGATTTATTTTAATTTTATTATTAAAAGAGGTGAGCAATGAATTAAACAAAAATATAAAATAAAACAAAATAAAATAAAATAAAAATAAGATATATAATATAATTTTTAAAATAAAATTAGAGATAGAATTTTTTAAAGCAACAAAAATAAATATAGTCAAAATTAAACAAAAATTTAAAGTCAATTTTAATTACTTATATTTTAAAATTAGTAAAATTATAATGGGTAAGATTTTTATTGTATAAGAGTTATTAGATAAAAGAATTAATAAATAAAAAAGAGTAGAGTATTTAGTAAAATGGAAAGGTTATTCAGATAAATATAACAGTTGGGAGCTGTATGAAGGAATTAAGCATTTAGATAAATATTTTTTTTCAAAATTTGATAAAAGAAAAAAAACAAAATAAGATTAGTCAAAAAAATAGGAGAATGTAAAAAAGGAAGCTTCAAAAAGAAGCGAAAATTAAAAATTTGTAAATTTAAACAAATAGACAATTGAAAAAAATTGGGAAAAGAATTTGAAAATTTAGGAGAAAAATGATGGAAATAATTAAGTTACGTATTAAAAACCAAATTAATAGTAATTATAATAATATTAAGTTTAAAAGATTTGTTAAAATTAGATATTTTTATAAATGAATGGATTAAAAGAGATTTTTTATGAAAATTAAAATAAGAAAAGTTAAGAAATAGTTAAAAGTGTAAAGTATATTGATATAATTAGAAATTTGAAAGTATTTGACCCCTAATAATTTTTTAAGGGGTTTTAGGTTCAAAATAATAAAATATGTATTTTTTTGGATTATATAAATTATCAATAAAAATATTAGAAGGAAATTAATGATAGCAAGATAAAAAATACTATAAATTTTGTATTAGAAGGTTTAAATGATGATGATATTAAAGGGTATAATTATTTTTCCATTAATTTTTAATAAATTTATATATTTTTTTATATAAATTAAAAAATATATTAATTATATTTATAAGGTTTTACAGATATTTTTAAGAAGAAAAATAGGGACTTATTCTATTTAAATTTGAAAATGATACACTTAATAGGAACGAGATAATTAATAAAATATAAAGTTTGGTAGAAAATTAAAAGGAAAAAATAAAAAAATTAATATTTGATGGTGAAAATAGTATCAATAGTGCTTATGCTTATAAAGACATAATAAAAATTTAATAATATTAGATTTGCTAATTTATTGAGCCAGTTTCCACTTATAGCATTGTAAATGAAGAGAATAAAATATAAAGGGTAGTTAGTTTATACGATTAATGGTAAAGAATAATTAGCATAAGTTAAAAGAAAAGATAAACAAGAAGATAAATTATATAAAAAAATGGAAATAAAATAGATAATTTTGATAAAAAAAATGAATTTTTCATAAATGATTAAATTAAAAATGAGAGGAATAATTATTAAGAAATTAATAATTTATAAGTAGATAAGATTGAAGAGGCAGAAGAAGATAATTAATATACTAGAGATAATAAATTAGAAATATAAGAATAAAAAAGTTAAAATTAATAATTATTATAAATATAGGAAGATGAAAGTAGTTTAAAAAAAAATACGATTTATAGTTCTTCTATGCTTGTAGTTTCAGGTACTTAATCAGAAAAAGATGAAGAAAAAGAGTATAGAGTATATGAAGATTCTTAAACAGATATGCTTGTTGTAAGTTGTACCGAAAGTTTGATTTTAGATCAGAATCAAGATTTGTAAAAAGATTTAGATAAAGATTAAGAGCTGAATTAATTATAATAAAATCAATAATAGGATTTAAGTTTATAAAATTTGAATTTACAATAAAAAAATTAGGAATAAAAATAATAGTATTAAGATTAAAAATAAAAATAAGTGAATAAAGATTTTTAATAAGTAAAATAAGTATAAAATTTATAAGAGCAGTTATAATAAGATTAAATTAAATAATTGTAATAAAAAAAAGAATAAACATAGGTTTTAAATTAAAATTAAGATATTTAAATGAATTAAGACAAAAGCGTTATATATGATTCATTTAATTAAAGTATTAGTTTTTAATTATTAGAATCAGAAAAACTTGTATGCAATAAAATAGATAATATGGAATAAAATAATTAAAAATAAAATGATAAAATAGTTGAGAGCCCATAATAAAAATAAATTGTATAATAAAAAGATGATGATTTATTTTTAAAATTAGCTAAAAATACTGAATAAAATTAAGAAGATAGTTTATAAATTAAAAAACATAATTAAATACAATATGAAAATTACAATGAAAAAATAAATGAATAATAAGAATTAAATAATAAATTGAAATTAAATTAAGTAGAATTAAATGAAGTTTAAGTAATTAATCATTTATAATAATATACAAATAAAATAGAAGAAGTAGATAAATTTAAAAATGAGGAAGAAATGCAAAATAAAATAAATAATGATTAAAATTTGCCTTAATTGAAAGAAAAAAATGGTGCATAAGCTAATTTTTCTCTATTTAATTAATCGTTAGGTAAATAAATATTTTTTATATTGATTATATAAGAATTATTAATTTTTTTTTATTGAATTTTTATTTTAAAACAGATCACAAAATTAACTCTACTAATAAATTTGAGTATACTGGATAGAATAGCTAAGATACTGATTTAAAAGATGAATTAGGTAATAAAAAAAATTAAATTTATTTATATAAAACAATATTTTAATTTAATTATTAATTTTTAAATCATTTAAATAAGATTAAAATAAAATGATACTATTTTCTGGAATAAAAAACCAAAAATAAAAATAATAAGTTTAAAAATCATTAGGTCCTTCGATATTTAATAATTAAGAATATAAAAATGACAATAAATATTTAAATAAAAATTAACAAAAAAATCAAATGAATGATAATAAATTTAGTGAAATTATAGGAAAAAATAAAGAATAAGTAACATTAAATATGGCTAATTTAGAAAATGATTTTTAAAAAGAATAAGAAATTGATTAAGTAAATATAAAATTATAAGGATTTGGTCTAGATTTTAGAAAATAAAATTCAGAAGAAACTAATTTAAATTTTGTAAAAAAAGAAGATATATAATAAATATAATATTCTGAAAAAAAGTAAGAAAAATAAACGAATGATATAAATAGTTTAATTGATTATAAAGAAAAAATTTAAAATCTATATTAAGTTTAACTAGATGAAATAGAAACTGTATAATAAAATGATATATCTATAAAAAATAGTGACGAATTAGATTAATAAGTTTATAATAATATTAAAAGAGGTTTTTGCGAATATTAAATATAATAAAAGAGTTAAAATCTACAAAATTTGTAGTAAATTTAAAGTAAAGTGTAAAGTCAAATTTAAATATAAAATGATTAAGAATCAGATTTATTAACAGAGATAGAAACTCCTTAAAAGAAAATAAAAAAAAATAGTGAAAATTCAGATATTTAATCAATTAGTACAGTTAAGAAGGTATTTTACGAGTAATCAGGTGAGAAGTATAAAAATATTTAATAATACTAATAAAAGAGTAAAAGTTAAGAAGGTATTGGTAAATAAATAATAGAACAAGAAATAAAAGTATTATAAATCGAAGATGATAAGTAAATTTTAAATGAAGAATTGGATTTAAGTTAAGGATCGTAGAGAGATTAATAATAATAATTATTGTTTAAAAATAAAAGTTAAGAATAAAAATAAGAATAAAAATAAAATTAACTAAATTAAAATGATATAGAGAATAGATAAATATAGAAAATAGTCGAAGAATTGGTCGAGAAATGTGTAAATTAAGAAAATTAAAAAAATAATCAAGCAGAATAGAATAAAAATAATAATAATGATAATTTTATAAACGAAGAAAGTAATTTTAATAATTTGAATTTGAATTTTGCAAATAACAACAGTAATTTTAGCAACATAAGTAAAAGAAGTCAAAGTTTTTGCTTAAAATATAATTAGTATTAATTAATAGAGGAAGAAAAGACTAATGGGTTTCAGCTTTTGGAAAATTGTTTGAATTAATAGTAATAATAATAAAATGAAGACATAAATTTTTATAACTTTCTTAATCTTTACTGAATATTTTATTTATATAAATTTTATTGGTTTTATTAGTATTATTTACTTTCTTATTTAAAAATTTAAACTATAATTAATTAAAATGAAAATTAAACTTGTAAAATTAATTAATAATTTTGTAATTATTTATTTAATTTAAATTTAATTTTATATATTTTTCACTATATTAATTATTAGTTTGAATTATTAATAGCTTCTTAAGTATTATTGTTTTAAGGTAGTGGATTTATAGGTTATCCTTATACAGGTTATACATTTTATTGTTAAGGAGGATAGTACTGTTAGTTTGTGCTTTAATTTTATTAAAAGAATTACTAATTTTGATTATTAACTTATCCTAAAGGAATAGTTTATTAGTAATGATTACTTTGGTTTTATTAATTTTATTAATATAATCTTCTTTATTGTTCGAACCTTTATTTTCTTTTCTTCTTATAAATACAAACTCCAACAAGTACAGCAATCAAAGAAACAGCTAAAACTCCACCTATGATTCCAAAAACCAAACCGAAAATTTCATCGCACTTATAAAAATATATTATTTATTTAAGTTATTTTTTATGTTAATTAAATTTTTAATTAATAATAATAATTATTATTATTTGAGATTTAATTTTGATTACTTCTTTTTTGGTTCCACAGTAGAATTAATTGTTTACCGTAATACTACAGTAGTAACAGTATCCATGAGAGCAACTATTATAGTTATTAGTGCAAGTTCCCTAATTATTAAATAAAAATATGTAAGTTATATATAAAAAGTTTATAATCTTAACTCATTTTAATTTAATATAGTTTATATTCAAAAAATTATTAAATTGTATTAATTTTTTTTATTAAAATTTTTATATGTTTATTTATATTTTGGTTACATATTCTGTGGTACATCTTATAAATCCATTATAGTAGCAGTCATCTAAAGGGTTTGCCGAAATTGGTTGTAAATTAATTATAAAAATTAATAAAATACTGATTAGTGTTATATTTTGTAGTTTTATCATTTTTTTTAGTTTTTTTTTACTTATGTAATTGTTTATTTATTTATTTTTATTAATTCTTTTCAATTTTTTTTTATTTACTAGTATTCTTATTATAGCTATAATTTTTATCAAAAGTTTTTAGAAAATTTGTATCATTAGTCAAAAAATATTACATATATTATTGTTAAGTATGCAAAATGATTTTTTATTTTTATTAAAAAATATGTGAGATTTTAATTATTTATTATAAATCTTAAAAATAAATATTTATTTCTATTTTATAACTTTAAATTCGTTTGTTTATTTAAATACTAAATTCTTACGAAGTTTGCTTTAGTATTAAATTTATAGTTTATATTTTATTTTTAATTATAAGTAAATTTTTATAAATTAATAAACTTATTAATTTTAGTTTTAAGATAAAAAATTATTTCACAAATAGGTATTTTAATTCATATTATTATTGTAACCTATAAAATTTGGAGCTTATGAAAAGTTTGTATTATTAAAATTGGTTGCTTAACTGAAATTATTATTACTATAGTTATTATTGTTATTATTTATAGAATAATCTGTGTTTATAACTTATTAATTATAATAAGGATTTTAATTAAATGGTTATTATAGAGTATTTATTTAAGTATTTGGGTTGTTATTATAAAAATTATTTTAATTTTGTTATTGAGCATAGTTTTGATTTTATAAATTCTATTGCATAAAATCGTTTTTCTGTTACTAACTAAATTATAAATCTAATTCTAATTATTTTTGAACTCTTCCTTAATTTCCCTAAATAGCCTTTTGCATTCTTAATTATCTTCTTCGACGTTTACATATAACAATAATAGTTACTAAGATAGAAATACAGGCGCCAGAAATAATGTAATATATAAAATAATAGGATTAGCACTATATAAATAATTTTTTATTATTTATGAAATTTTTGCTTAAATAATTCATTAAAATATTTATTTATTATTTTAAATAATTTTTAATAAATAATTATTACTTCAGAATTTGTTGCACAATATTTTTAATAATTGTAAGTTTTTACACAGTAATAACAATATTATGTACTTTCACATTTTGAATAAGAACTCACACAATTACCCTAGAAATTTGGGGGGAAATCATTTAATATAATGAATTTATTATTTTAAAGTAAAAATTAATTTTATTTATGTTATTTGTTTACATATTTATTGGTACAAGAATAATATCCTAAATCTATACAATATTCTAAAGCACCTTAGGATTAGGATGTAAATATAATGAGTAAGGAAAAAATAATTAAAGTAAAAAATTTTTTTTTCATTATTTAGTTTTTTATTTGATTTTATTTTTTGATAATTTTTTTATTTTAATATATTTAAAGTCATTAATTTGCATACTCATTTTAATTAACCTAAAAATAAATACTTATTCTAGTTAAATTTAAGTAGAAATTCTATTAAGCTACTACACTATTCAACTTTCGGACAAGTTAATCATTATTAATCTTATGTTTTGAGTATTAATGGGTTGTTAAATGAGTAATAGAATAAAAAAATTTAAAAAAATAACCTTTGTGAAAAATATATTTTTATTTAATTTTAAGATAAATTTTAATTTTTTTTTTTCTGTTATATTTTTTTATATTTTTACTAATCGTTATTCTAATTAATTCATCTACTAAAGTTTTGTTAAATTATACAATATAGCTAAACTAAAAATTTATCTGTTAGGCTAATAATATGTAATATGTGATAATAAATTAAGTATAAATAATAATATATAAATGATTTTCAAATATATTTAGCATTATTATTGTTATTGTTATAATCATTAAATTAATTATTGTTATAATTATTAAACTGATTGTTATTATCATAGTTAGGAAAAGGATTATTCGGTTATTAATAAGACGTATTTATGCTTGTATTAGTAAAATTATTAAACAAGTTTTATTAGTTAGAATTATCAAATTAATTATTAAAATTATTATTTTAATTCATTCCATAATTAGGATATTATGGGGCCATATTGAAATTAAGTCCATTATTATTATTTAAATTATTATTGTTA
The DNA here is from genome assembly GCA_001447515.1 of Pseudocohnilembus persalinus. NCBI lineage: Eukaryota > Ciliophora > Oligohymenophorea > Philasterida > Pseudocohnilembidae > Pseudocohnilembus > Pseudocohnilembus persalinus. The sequence continues at coordinate 265,934 of LDAU01000107.1, forward strand.
CCAAAATTATTCATATTATTAACATTGTTGTTATAATAATTATTTTAATTGAATTAATTATCTGAATTATTCTAGTTATTATATTACTAAGCAGGTGGATTTTATGTTCTATTTAATTATATAATCAAACCCTAATTACCTTAAATTAATCTTCTTCTTTTTATACTTTTACAAACACAAAAAAAAACTGTTCCAAAAATGCATAAAAAAAATAGTGGAAATCCAATAGAGAAAAAATAAATCATCCAATCATTATTTCCATAACACTTTATAATAAAATATATTATATGGGTTATAAATTATATATATAATTTTTTTTTTATAAAATATATTATATACGTCATTATATGTGGCACAATAGTTTATCCCATTGTAAGTTTTATAACAGTAACTACAGTATGACATATTATTTGTACAGCTAGATTAATATGAAGTGCATGATCCCTATATATAATAATTTTAATATTTATATTTTAAAATAAGATATATTTTATTTTTTACTTAACTTTATTCGTTACTTAAATATTATATAAATTAGAATAAAATTTTTAAAACAAATGAACAATAGAATAATAAATGGAGATAAAAATTTTGTTAAATTTATAAATTATAAAACTAACTGAAAATATTTATCAAATAAATTAGGTTAAATTTTTTAATTTTTTGTATGCCAAAGATAAATTTTATTTTGTTATTAAGCTTTTATTATTTATTTAGAAATAAATAAATTAGAAAATAAAAATAATTTCTTTACTGATGAAGTAGTACATTATAAATATCCCTTATCAATGCAAGATTCTAAAGTATTTTTTGAATAAACAGATTAAAATACAAATAAAAATAAGAAAGTCAGCTATATAAAAAACCTTTGCATTTTTTTTTCTCTTTATATTTTAATTTTTATTTTAAATTTATTTTATTGTTTATATTGTATTTAATTTTTGTTCCTTTTTTTTTTTAATATTAATTCCAGAATTTATAAGTATTTTATTTTAATTTTATATTATTTGGTAATGCTTATCAAAATCAATCTAAGATAATTGGCTACAATTTATTTTAAGGTCTTTACTAATAATAGTTACTAAAAGTTTAGAATTTTTATAATTTATCTATTTATATTATATAACATAATTTTTTAAGGATAAATAATATATAACAAAATTTAATTAATTTTAAAATAAGTTTTTTTTATATAATAATAATAAAGTAAATGTTCGAAAAATAAAATATTCATTTTTATTGTAGCATAGATTATATGTGTTAAATATAATTTCCTATATAATTTTATGTTTCAACTATTTAATCATATACATTTTAGTTTTAGCCTAAATTAAATATGGCACTGTTTGGATAACTCATAATATAATTTACAATATGATCTGTTTTAAGTTATTTTTTTAATTTTTTTAATTTTTTTTACAATTTTATATTTTTACAATTCTCAGAAAAAAAATGATAATAATTAGGCCCTTCTTAATCAGATTTAATTTTTTGATAACAAAGAATGCAAACTTTAATATTATTAATTTATTTTTTATCTGAGTTTTAATGTTATATTTATATATTTTTGCTTGTTAATTTATTATTGTTTTAGTTATAAGAACTATCATCAAAAAGTTAACCATTTTAGAATTAGATAATTTAATTTGTATTTTTTTAATTTAAAAAAAATTTATATTATTTGTCATTTAAAAGCTAATAATTAGATTTTTTTTGGCTTAGTTCTTTTTGTGAGTTTTGTATCTAAGATTGGTTATCAAAGTTGGAAGAATTTTTTTATGTTTAATTTTATATTTTTTCATCTTTATTAAATTCTTGACCTATTATTGAGTCTTTATTATAAATATTAAGATTTTAATTTTAATTTTTTTACTAAATTTTTTTTTTTGCTGAATTTGTTTTTCTAGTATCTTCAAAAGATATTTAAAAAACGCTTTCTTTTTAGTTATTTAACTCAATCTTATTAATTGATTCATTTTTTTCATGTAAACTTGTAGATGTATTAATGGATGAAATATTTTAATTTTCCTAATCAATTAAATTTTATTTAAGTATTTTTGGTTATTTTATAATTTATAGTTCTATTTATTTATTTTATGATTATAATTCCTATTAACTTCTTTTTTTATCTTTATATACTGATAAAAGATATGTTATTAGAATAACTAAGAGAAAAAAAATGACAGAAGCGAATATGATCCAAAATATATAGTCCATCAGTTCAAAACACTTTAAAATGTGTATATTATTTTTAAATAAATTTAATTTAAATTTTAAATATAAATTTCTTATTATTTATTATTAAAAAATTAAATTTAAAAATAAAAACTTAGAAATAATATTTACTTATTCTTATGGTGCACAATATTCAATACCTTTATATTTTTTAGTACAGTACAAGCATTCATCTAATGATTCAGGGCAAGAATTTTCAAAAAAAATGCAAGAACCCTATTTTTAAGTGGTATAAAAATAAATAAAATTCTAATATGTTTTAACTACAAATAAAGAACAATAATATATCTTAATTAAATAAATTTAATAAAAAAAAAAAATTTTACAGTAGATTATAACCAAAAATTTAGTATATATGAGATGATTCCACAAATATTTTATAAATAATACATATAATTTTAAATTTAAACATAAAGTCATATGTATTTAAAATTTTACTAATTAAGAAATTTATAAATAATTTATTTATATATATATATGTTTTTAGCTTAATATTGGAATTATTTATAAATATATTTTTGGTTTAAAATTGTAAAACTTCTTTAAAATAAGTGTAATAAATTTGTAAGAATATTTACATAAGGGGAGGTACACGCTTCATATCCTCTTTATATACAATATTTTAGTTTTTTCATAATATTTAATATTTAGGCTTTTATTTACTATTTTTTTTTTTTACTTTTTTTTTATGATTTTATTTTTATGAATTATTATTAATTTATATTACTAATTAATAGCATTGTTGTGAACCAATGTTCTATTTTTCTAATTATAAAATTTTCATTTTATTAGATAGAAAAGATTTTAATTCTAAACCTATATATTTTATATATAAATAGAATAATTGAAAATTATAAATATAAAGCTGAAAATCTTTTTTTTATAAGCTTAAATTAATAACAAAAATGATATTCTAAGATTTTGTCAGAATTCTTAAAACTAATATTGATAAATATTATTTATTTTTTATTTACTTTTTTAATTCATAATGAATTAATTAATAAAATAAAAATATTTAAATTTTTACAAAAAGGAAAAATATTATTACTTAACATAAGAAAAAAATAATAAAAACAAAGATATAAAGTAGAATTATATAAATGGATATGCCCGAAATAAAAATAAAATCATGGAATGCTGGTATTTTATAAATTTTAAATTATATACTGTATTAAAATTTTAAAAAATTTAAAATAAAATAATAATTAATTTTTTTAAATTAAATAGTTTTCAAGTATTAAAATCTAATAGAGTAGGAAAATTGTAATTAAATTTGTTTTGAATATTATATGAAATTTTAGCATATATAAAATAATTTTTTTTCTTATTATTTTATATTTTTACAGGTGGTATTTGTAGAAGTTTATTGGAAGAAAAATGTATAGACTGTGCAAGTTCGTAATCTGAATAAGTGTGCGCAACAGAATCAAGTAAATAATTTCAAAAAACTTATTATATAAATTATATAATTATTAATATATAGGTGATTGTAAGCATACATATCATTCTCACTGTATAAGAAAATGGTTAAAAAGTAAATAAACATGTCCATTGTGTAATATGTAAAATTATAGAATTTGATATATTATTAATTAAAAAACAAATTTTATTTTGTACTTTTTTCTAGAACTTGGAACTGAAAGAAATTATAAGATAAAAATAAGAATTATACTTAGTAAGCTATTTTTGAATTTTAATTCAAGTTAAATTATATCAACTTATATATATTTAAAATGAATATATAATAAAAAATATAAATAGTTTTTTCATTATAACATATATATATATAATTAATTATTATTATAATAAATATATTTAAAAATAATATGATTACAATTTAATTAAAAGTTAATTTTAGATAAAATTTAGAATTTAGAATTTTATATGTATACTTATTTTTTAACAAAATAAATGGTCATTGATTTTTATAATAATATTGTTAATCTTACACTTATTAAATAAAGTTTTCTTTAATGATAGGTGAATTTAGATTTTCTTTATTTTCAATATTTAGTCTTTTAAAATCGATATTATTGTGTAGTTTTGAAATATTTTTGTTATTGTTATTGTTGTTAATTGTGTTAAAATTGTTAGAAATTTAAAAGTTGTTAAAATTTAAGTTGCTTGAACTTTTTTTTAGGAAATTGTTTTCACCTTAATTATTATTTTAAGTGTTTAAATTTTTGAAAATATTTTTTGTAAAATTATTACTTTTTTTTATTAAATTGGGAGTATTAAGTGAAAGAAGATCATTTTATTATTAATATTATTATTATTGTTATTTTTAGCTATAAATATAATGGACTTATTTAGTCTGATTTTGAGTGTTAGAAAAATTAGAATTTAATGATTTTTCTAAAGCTTTTAATCTGAGATCTTAAGATTGTTTACTTTATTATTAAGTATGTTAAATTTATTATTAATTATATTATTATTGTTATTGTTGTAAATTAGAGAAATGATATTGATTTTAGTATTATTTGTGTTATGAGTGTATTTGCTATTATTGGTTGTTTATATTATTGTGATTATTATTAGATTTTTCGGATCTTTAAGAATTTTAGGAATTTCTTCCAGTATTATTGTGGTTTTTGGGTGTTTAATTTCCATAATTCTAATTTTAAGACTAGGTTTAAGTTTATTATAACGGTATTTTAGGTAGATTTATACTATGATTACTATTGTTCTATACCTAATTGGGATTTGAAGAATTCAAATCGTTATTGTTGTTTATATAATTTTATTACATAAACATTAATTTTTTAGGATTTTAGTAAATATTTTCTTTATTTTCATATTAATTTTAATCATAATGCTATTATAATTATTTTAATTATTGGTTATCTTATAATTTTTATTAAATAATATTTTTGTTTTCCGATTATTTTATGGTAGAATTTTATTACATCAATTATTACTTTTAAGCTAATTACTACATAGGAGATGAACAACCTTAATTTTATATTTAATTAATGCTATTAGTTTGGTAAATATTTTACGATTTATTATTGATTTTTGAAAAAAAGTTTTAAAAATCTTATTTTTTATATTATTCTTATTAATTTTGTTCATGATTGTTATTATATATTTATTATTACTACTAATTTTATTTATTAGAGTCAATTTATTAACAATTTTAATTGTTTTCATTAGTTTTATTTTACTCAGTATTATTATAATTGTTTTATAGATAGCTAGTTTTTTAGAATTTAGAAAAATTAAGATTTTTAAAAAATTAATTTGGGTTTTCTTAATTTGAGTTTTATTAATAATTATTTGAAGGTTATTAAGAATTAGATATGTTTTCATCTTATTTTTTTTGTTATTCATTAATAATATTTTCTTCTTTTGCTTATTATTATTTGCTTATTTATTAATTTTATTATTTTTGGGCTTAAATTTCATCCAATTATGACAGTTTTATTTCTTATAAAATTTTTCTGCTAAATTATTTTTTGGATTAATCAAATGTGTTTTAATTTTCTTTATCTATTTAATTTAAGGTTTAAGGTCTATTCTTATTAATAGGCTATGTCATTTAAATTTATGATTTATCTTTTTTTTTCTACAATAATTGTGAAACTGTTCTATGTTCCTTATTAGGTTGTTAGGTTTAAGCTTTTCTTTAAGTTATTTTTTAAGGGTAATAATATACTGCGTCTTCATTATTCATATCTTTATAGTCCAATTATGTTAATTCCTGATTTATATTATGATATTTTCTATACCACTAAGCCACTGATTAAATATCGTATACATTAGAAACAAACCTTAAAAACTACACAATTTTTTCAAGTTCAAAGTCATTTTAAGTATAGTAATAATAGGATCGGATTAATATACCATTTTTAGGTTATAAAACTAAAGAATGTTTAGCGTTCTATTTAAAAAAATAAAAATTTTTTATTGTATAAGTAATTTTTTATAAAATGAGATTATATTTTTAGTTTTATATATTATTTTTATATTACATCAATTAATATTAAGTCTTTTAATTCTCTGTTTAATGTGGATAAATCTTTTGTATATGCACCTTGATGAATTGTACAGTTTTCTCTGTATAAATTAAAATCTATATATTAATTTTTGGGGTCCAAGTGTTTTATGACTTCATCTGCATACTAAATTTTTTTACAAAATATTAATTTTTTATTTTAAAATATAAATTATAATAAACTGGATTAATTAAAAATATTATATTTTTTTACTTCTCTTATAGAGGCGGTGAAAATAAAGATTTCATAGAATTATGACATAATTTAAAGGAATTCCCTAGCAAATGGTCTAACTTTGACATAAAATTTTAGTTTTTTTCCTCTGTATTTAATCTTTTTTAGTAAAAAAAAATTAGGTTTAAAATTATTCAAAAATGAAATAAATGAACATAAAATAAATATGCTAAGATAAGATAAAAATATTAAATTTGATTTTAAATAAATATTATTTATTACTTAATTAGTTTTTAATAATTATTTTTAATACTTTAATTTAATTTTAATTAAATGTTATTATTTTTTAATTTATTTTTGAATAATTAATTAATAAATTAATTAAAATTATTTGAAAATTATAAGCACTATTTTTTTTACAGAGAAAGTAAGATCAGGCTAATCAAAAGGCTATTAATTAGAATTAACAAGAGTTTCGTCTAAATCTAGAACTAAAGTTTTTTTATTTTTTTTATGTTATGATTATAAGGGAACTTATTAAGGAGGAGGGGGGATATATTCTTCTTCTTATTCATCATCGTTATCTTCTTCTTATTCTTCGTCTTCTTCAGTTATTTTTGCAGTTAAAATATGGGGTTTTTTTAGGTTTTTTTGGATTTTATTTTTTTGGAGAGACTTTGTTTCTTCTAGGTTATCGTAGTATTGTTTTTGGGATACTAAATTTATATATTATAAATAAAAATGTGAAATTTAATATGTTATTTTTGCATTTTTTGAATTTTTAATAGTATTTACGGACTTAATTATGATTATTGGGTAATAACTGGGTAACGGGTGACTGAGTTAGGTCGGTTCTATTTAGGAAAAAAAAATTAATAAATTTTTATATTCTTTTATTATTTTTATTTAATTTTTAATTACTATTATATTATAGAGCTTTTTAAAAAATAGCTGTTAAAAAACTGATTATTCTTACTATTTTAATAGCCAAATCAATTAAAATAGTTTGATAAGTAAAAAAAAATTAAAATGTAAGTAGAGATAGATATAATAATTTTACTTATTTTAGAGCTGTTAGTTTTATTTAAATGATTTTTAAACTTTAAGAATTTCATTTTTAAACAATTTTTTTCCTTAGATTTGAGGAGAATAATAGGAAATATTTTCTTTATTTTCCGGATATTTTTACAATTTAACACTTTAATCAGGTTTTACATCTTAATTTTTTTTATTGGGCTTTTGCTTTTAACTGTTTGTTTTTCCACTTTGTTTATCTTAGAAATCTTATTTATTGTTGGGACTACCAATAGAAAGTCTTAATTTAATTTATATTGTATTAAATCAAAATTTATCATATGTTTATTTTACGTAAAAAATTATTAATGTATTAATTTTAATTCACATTTTATATATTATTAATAAAAAATATTTGATATAATGTATATTTTTTTACAATTTTTGGACTACTGATTTGAACATATTTTTTTTTTATAAACGGAACTGATTTTATTGGTTTTATGTTTTATGTTACAATTTATATATAATTTTTTATTTTAGAAAAATAGTTTATTTTTTTTTTGTAATTTTTTTTTTTTTTAAGTTAAAATATGTTTAATTATATTAATTATCAACCAATTATTAAATATACAGCGAAAAATACGGAATTAATTTTGGAGTGTTTTGATTAGCTTATATTTGGGAAAATAATCAATATATTCGTTAAGATTTCAGAGAATCGATTGATAATTTTTAGAATAAGTGTTAATTTATTTTTTTCTATTAAATTTTATATTATACTATAATAATAAGTACTTATTTATTATATAAAAAAAAATTATAATACTTTTTAAATTAATTAAATTATAAATTTTATATTTATTTATAGACTATATATTTTTAATAAATTGGTCATTTTATTGTAATTTTATGTTTGATGTTTTTAATGTTTACATACAAATTTAGTATACAAGAAAAATTATTTTATTTTTCTATATATTCAGCCAAAGGCAATTTTTGGTTTTAAGGTATCTATAATTTTTCCTATACCTCTTATAGTCGCAGTTGTAAAATTCATCTATTTCATTACTTTAATCAAAATTTTGCAAAATTCTGTGTAATCGTCTGGAGTAATTTTTAAATTTTTATGGAGTTCTTCTAATTTAACACCAGAATATCTAATTTTTTAATTAATTATTTTAATAATGTAAATGTAATTATTTAAATTAAAATATTATAATTCAATAATATTTAATAAAATTATTAAATTTAAAATATATTTACTTTTAACTACCCCCCAATTCCTAACTAAGATAAGTAAAAATATGTTATTTTATAAATTATAGTCTAGATTGACTTATTTGTTAGAAATAATTTTTGAGTTTATCATGAGCATATATTTCCTTATAGTATCTCGTTATTCTTAAAAATTTAATAAAATAATAATTTATATTCAAATTAATTTTAATAAATATTTATTTTAAACAAATAAAGTGTTATTTAAAATTTTTTTACAATTCTTTTAATATTTCTGGACCCCCAATTTATTAAATAATTGGGACTGTAGGCGTCAATGTGTTTACTATATCAGATTTCGTGGTTAAAATTTATTTTTTAGCTTCTTTTTAATAATCAATAGGTATTTTCATAATTTCCATGGATTCTATTAAGGTATCAACAAATTTATTATATAATTCTTCTGTTATTTTCAGATTATTATGTGCCATTTTCATATCTTTTCCCCTATACCTGAAAAATAAAGATAAAAATAATATAATCTAACGAAATTAAATTAAATTTAGAAGACAAATTTGTAGAAAATTATAAAAGTAGTGTTTGAAAAAAAAAACAATTTTTTTATATTTATATTATTTTCAAGGTTTACCTTACTTCACCACCAAAAATTTAGACTAAAAAAACTGTAAGTTATTTTTTTTGTTTTTCGAGGTCTAAATTTCTGAAATATTTTCCTAAAGTTTCGTCGTCTATAACTCTGTCAAAGAATTATTCTGTTAATATATCTATTGAGGGGACGCCTCCGAGTCTGACTATGAGAGGCTTATTTTATAATAGAGATGATCTTTATTTTTATTGTTATTATTTTAATTATTCTTGTTATTATTATTTTTTTAATTCTTCCTATTTTTATTTAATTTTTTTTTCTACTATTTTTTCTCCTGTATTTTAAATTATTTCCATGCATTTTTTGGTAAGGTCTTCGCTTATATTATATTTTAAAAATGCATTTTATAGGTATTCCATAGCCTTGTTAAATTCTATATCCGAAATTCCCATATTTTCATGAATTTTTATAATATTTCTTCCGGTGTATCTTAAAAAAAATTGATTGTATTTTAAAAAAGTTTTTTACTTTAAATATTAATTTTTTTATAAATATTTACTTATTTTAACCACCTAATAGCTGTTAAATATAATGTACTTGGTGGTTTTTGACTGCCTCTAAATTAACTTGGTTAAAATATCTACTTATTTTAAAGTCATTTAATAATTGTTCGTAATACTCGTTTATTATTTATTTAAGAACTATTTTTCCTCCAATTTGTGCGAAATAAGTTTTGCTATTTACAATTTCGTATCTTATTGTTTCCAAAATAGTTTCAACTTCATCAATTAAATCTTATTCGATATCGAATTCTTTAAATGTTTAAAACATAATTTCTGCAATTTTATCAAAATGTTCATCTGATATATTTAAATTCATATGAGAATCTTTTAATGTTTGACCATCATATCTAGAAAAGAAATATTTTTAATATACTTTTAAAATATTTAAATTTATAAAAAATTAAAAATAATAAGTATAAATGTTAATTATTTTTTACTTATCATTTCCTCCTAAAGCTTAGGTGAAAAAGTGTCTAAACATTTTTTTTTACTTTGCCATAGAAATATTAGCAAAAAATGGCTAAAGGGATTTTTCATTTAAAACTTTGGCGTAAAATTCTGTAACCAATTTTTCGATTTTTTTACTTCCTCCAATTCTATCGAATAATGGAAGTTTTGGCATACATATTTCATACTTTACCTTTTCAAATAATTAAAATTAGCTTATTTATTAATATACAAATAAAAAGCTGTAATTTTAAAAATATTAAATTGTATTAACTTTTTAAATTATATATTAAATAATATTTTAATAATTTTTTATTTAATTATTTATTACTCCGGCCAGTACCATTAAGATATCATCGTGCATTGCTTTTCCAATTTTAAGTTCGTGTAAAGTTTTAGAAAAAAGTTTAACAAACAAGTCGAAATCGTCTTCAGAAACAAAAATTCCATCGTGTATTTCTTTTAAATTTTTAAAGCCATGTTAATAATTTTGTTTTCCACTTAGTTTTGCCATTAAATAATTGACCATTTCATTTTTTTGATGTTACATTTTAGTGTTTTTAAAAAATCTAGCTAAACTAGGTTCTTCATACACTTTGTCGTACAGTTCATCAATTGCCATAAATAAACTTTCACGGCCACCTAGTTTATTTATAATATTATTATCCTCTTCTTATGTAGCTATTTCTTTTTATAGAGGTAAAAGAAGCTTTTCTATTGCGTTTGTTATATTTTGGTCTACCTATGTTTAATAATTAATATTATATTATATAACATAATATATGTAATTTAATTTAATTTAATAAAAATAAATATGATTTTTATTTTTTTTATATTAAATTATTTTATTTTGGTTTTGAACTGATTGTTTTTTTTTGTGTTTTTTGATTTAGTTTTAGAATTTTTTATTTTTTTATAACATTTTTCAATATTTTACATTTTGGTCTGAGATGTTTTATTTGAGCATTTTTAAAAATTCTATGTAATGTTTTGGCTGTATTTTTAACTATGAGTGAACAGTTTTCATATCCCGTCCTTTATATGTATTTGGTCCCCCTAAGGCTCTAATCATAAAATCTTTTACATGGGAAATTTATTTGTCCATTAAAATATTTTTGAAATAAACTTTTAATTCTGGATGTTTATACACTTATTAAAAAGTTAATTCTACAGCTTTTTCAATTTTATGAGAACCTATTTTTTCATAAATATTTCCAACATCTAAAATTATACTTTAACCTCTTTGTTGTGAAACTGCTAAATTATTCATACTTTTTTGGTTTGGGAAGGGAGTTGTAGTAGAAAATGATTTATTCTTTTAATTTGAATTGCTTGTAATGAATAATCTTTATGACTCCCAAATTTTTATAATTTCTTTATATTCTTTTTAGTTTATATTATGATTTTATAAAACTTTTTGAAGTATTTAGGCCATTTCATCAAAGTGAATATCCTATATTCCTAAATTATCATGTGCTTAAACCATATCTTTGCCTTTGTATAAAGATTTTTATTTATAATTTTAGAATATACATTAATTAAATAAGAGTATAAAAATATATTTTTTACCAATATAGTTTTTAGACCCTCCAAATGCTTCAATTAAGAAAATTGCTAATTGTTTTCTTTAATTATCCATGTTTGTATTTTTGAAAAAATGATTAATTTTACCGTTTTTTAACGCTATATCATATACGTCATTAACTATTTAAATAACTTTTGAAGAACCACCTATTTTACCAATTAATGTATCGTTTCCATATATATCAAACCCTGTTGTGGAAATTTCCATATTACTACCAGTTCTAATAAATAAAAAAATAATACTAACAGTGTAAATAGTTTTGTAATTAATACAAGAAAATGATAAAATTAAAATTAAAATCATTTATCTAATTTTTATTATATTTTATTGAATTTATTATTTAAAATAAATAGTATATAAAAAAACAATATTTAGAAATAAACTATTTTATAATAAAAAATATAAAAAAATTATGTAAACAGTTGTTAATATAAAATTTTTACTTAATGTCTAGTTTAATATTACTTAATTCAATAAGTAGATCTTAATTTCTTTTATCTAAAATTTAAATTTATTTAGTCAGGTATAATTTATCTTTGCTTCCAACTTGTAATAATTTTTCATTTTGTTATTGAATTTGAAATTCTAATTCTCTTATTTTTTATTCATATATTTAAATTACTTCCTTTTTATCAATTTTTTTAGTTTGAAAAGAATCAATTTCTATAAAAAATTTAAAATAAAAATTATAATTACAATGTGAACGAAAAATTTATTTAAGTTACATATAGTTTATGTTTTTAATTATCTAATATTGTTATAAAAGAAGCTAGAAAAAAATAAACAAATATAAATATAAAAGTAGTAAATAAAATTCTATACCTATTTTTTAATTATTCGGTGCTTATTTTGAACAACATTCTCCCATTTTAGAAATGTATTATATATAATATTTTTTATACGTTATATGTAGATTTGAATTGTAGTATTTTAAGTTTTTTAGTTTTAAGGTAATTTTTAATTTTTATTTTTATTTTTTATATTAAGTAGTAACAAATAATTTTTTTATTTGTGAAATAAATCATTAAAATTATTTTTTATAGTTTAATAAAAAATATTATAATTATAATTTAACATAATTTATAACAATTTTTGATTATATAAAAATATACAGATTGAAAAGAAAACAAAAAGAATACTGATTTTTAAAATACGATTTTTTAAGTCAATCATTTATTTAAAATCATTTTTGTTGCCTGTATATATATATATTTATATTTTATTTAATTAAAAACAGCAATATAAAATAATTTATACATATTTTTTTTCACTTCTATGTAAAAGTAAAAACTTGGGAAGATTTGTGAAATATTCTAAATCAAATATACTTTTGGATTACTTTATATTTATATTTACAATTATGTTTAGTTTTATTTTCGATTATGTTATATGTTTGAAATTTATATAATTATAATAATATTCCCGCTAATTAGATTAAGAATAATATTGGTTTTTATTTTTATGGTTTATTAATTATTTTGTAGTAATTTGAAAAAAATAAAAAAACAAAATATAGAATTTATTAAAAAACAAAATATAAAATTGATTGTAAAATATTAAAATCGATAAAATATATAATATAAAAAATGTAAAATATTAATTATGCGTATTAAATATTTTTATAATAAATTTAATGTAAAAATTAATGTAAAATTTTAAATTTAGGGAATAAGTGAATTAAAATTAAAATTAATAAAATTATGAATAATTAAATGGGAACAATTTGAATAACATACAGGTTGGCAATTAAAATGAGATATATATTAACAATTAGGATGGCAATAATATATAAAATAATTTAAATAATAGTAATTAACATCAATAATAATAATTACAATAATAGTAATAAAATTAATAAGAGTTGATGGAAGGTTTAAAAAATGCTATAAAATTGAAAAGAGATGATTTTAGAGTTTAGATTAGGAAAAATAAGACAAATGAAGATTTGATGCAAAAAAGGAAAAAAATAATGGATAGAAATTTTAAGAATTAATAATTAAAAAACGACGGTGATATTGATTAAAGTTAAAATTAGGGTTAAATGCTGAATTTGGGATAAAATAATACATTTTCTGTTAAGTATAAAAATATTTTGACTGATAAAGAGTATTAATAAATGAAAGATACTGTTAATTAGGAATAAAGTAGTATAAATTAAAGATAATAATAAAAGCAGGTAAATATAAATATGTATTTATTATTAAAAATTTTAGGTTTATATATATTTTAAAAGTGTAAATTCTGATATTATTATTTTTAATGACTTTTATATTTAATTTTTAAGAACTTTTATATAATTTATAATTAAAAATTTAAGGAAACCGAGGTGGAATTGCAGAATTTGTATAAAGAAATGATAGGGGCTTATAGCGATAATGATTATAATTTACTACAATAATTGTTAGAAATTTTATTTAATTTTACCAGAAATGGAGAAGAATTACTAAATGAATACCATGTAAAATTAATAAATTATTATTTATTTATTTTTGGAAGAAATTATTAATATTTATTTTACTATATATAACATAAAAGCTAATTTAATAGTAATATTTTAATTAAATATAACTTTCAATTTAAATAAATTTAGGTGCCCTTGGTAATGAAAAGCGGATTTTTGGATATTTTTTCTAAGATTTTAGAAAGTAAATAAAAAGTTTAGGAATTTCCTTTATTATATTATAATTGTATATCAAGTTTAGCAAATTTATGTTCTTGTTCTGACAAATATGTGGTTGAAATTTTGAATCATAATGGCGAATTTTTGGAAAAAATGAACGCAATTTTACTTGAAAGTATATATATTGGTGATTTTTTGCAGTTTTTTAGAAATGTTTCTAATGCAGTAAATAATCAGATTTAAAATTAAAATTAAGATGATATGAATTTGTATAGATAGATTGATTTTTAGATAAATAATTAATTAAATTATTTTAAAGTTGCAGAAGTAAGAATATTTTTATATTTTATTTGAATTTTTTTTTATAATTATGAATAAATTATGTGAAATTTGTTTTATTAGGCAATTTATTTTACTTTTGCAAATATGATGGGGAATTTAGACCGAGACGTAAACTTATAAATTAAAGGATATATAATGTAAATGGATATTATAAAAACTGTGTAAGAAACATTTTAGAACATTTAAAGCTTTATAGACGAACTTAATTAGTTGGTTTATAGTTAAAAAAGACAATGTAATTTTTTTAACGCAGAAGAAGATTGCAGCGGATATAAGCATGAATAAATAAGGGAATTTTTTTAGACTTTTTCTTGGTTTATAAGTTAATTAATAAGGGATCCAATTTCGAAAGCTTGGAGACCGCTTGTAATTATATAGAAAAAGATTTATTTTTTTATTTGATTGAAAAATAATTATTAATTAAAATTTAAAAATTTAAATTTAATATTATAAAATTAAAAAAAAAGCTTGACAATTTGAAACCTTGTTTAATAGTTTTATTCGATAATTATACAAAAATTAGTTGTAATGATAGTAAAATAATTTAAAATGTTATGTGGGCATTACATAATGGAACTGGATCATCTAATTTTTATATTAATAGTTTTTGTTAATTAATGGGAAATAAAAGACTTAAAGTTTTGATAAGTTTTGTTCATGAAGCCAAATTATAATTATAATATCAGGCGATAAAATTGGTAAATAAATATTTTAATTGGTTTATATATAAAAAAAGTGAGAAAATTTTTTAATTTTTTTATTAAGTATATAAAATTAAAATATTTTTGAGATATTTTTTATTTTTTTTATTTATATTTATTTGATTGATTAATAAAATGCTATATTATAAAAATTGAAATAATTGTTTTAATAATTATAAATTTATAAGCTAAGTAATTTATTAAGTGGAGAAGATACTGTAGTTTAGAATTTAATTGATATAGGTATTTTAAAGGCTTTAGAATATGGACTGGATATATAATATGAAATATTTAGAGGTGAAGTTATTTGGTCTATAAGTAATATATGTGCTTGCAGTCCTTTATAATTATAGTATTTTTTAAAAAGTAGTTTATTTTAAAAATTATTAGAAAAAGGAAAAACTGAAACTAGTTACAAAGTAATAAATAAAAAAAATTTTATTATTTATATTTCTTTTTATTCTTTCTACTTATTAAATATAATTATAATATATATATGATGTAATAAAATTTCAAACTAATTTATTAATTTTATTTAAAATTAGATTAAAAGAGAAATATAGATATGTTTAGGAAATTTATTGTGTTGTTGTGAAGAGAATTAAATTTAAGAATTTTTAGTTTACAATATAGATTTTATGGAACTAGTTATGGAGGGTTTAAAAAGTTATGTAAAATTTATTTTTTAAATTATTCTACAAAATAAAAGAAACAAACAAAATATATGAATCTTATTTATATTCACTTATTTATTTAGGATGATAAATGCGTTATGAATTTGATAGATGGACTAGAAAATTGTTTAAATTTATTTAAAAATGTTTATACTACTAGTTAATAGAATATTATGGCAATAGAGTTTGAAAGATATGGGCTTTCTTCATAATTGGATTAATTATAATTACATAATAATGTCAACATAAATAATAAAGTTAGTTAAATTATAGAGAAATATTTTATTAATAGTGAGCTAGATTATGGAAATGATGATAATAGCAATTAATTATTTTGAGTTAATATAAATAAATAATATTTTTTATTTAAGCTTATATCTAAAGAATGTGTTTATATATATTATATAGCAATAATTTATTTATAATTTCATTGATTAAGATTTTATAAGTAATTTTTAAAAATGGTTTTATAATTATTAAAATAATTTAGCAAAATTTCTAAAATTTCTAAAATTACTAATATTTACGATTTTCTTTAATTTTTTACGAAAATGAAAATATTTTTTTAAAAATTAGAATTTTTGATTTTTAGATTTTTGATTTAAAGAGAATAAGTAATTCAAATAATTAACTTAAAAATAAAAAATAAAATAATAATAACAATTAATTAAATATGTAAACTTAAAATAAAAAAGAATAATAGTAAATAGATGATGGTGAAGAAAAATTAACAAATAAATTATTAATATTTTAATGTAATTTCTGTAATTAAATAGTTTATTCATCGAAATAGCTAGTGAAAATATATTTTAATAAAGAATTTGATGAAAAATTGATATAATTTAGCAATTTATCAGAATTTTTAGTAGTTAATGAAAATAATTTCGTCGGTTCTAAAGAGTCCTTTGATTATGCAAATGTATATAGATAAATTTTTTGCAAGGATTGTAAAAATTGTTTGGGTAAATGATAAAAAATTTAAATAATTATTTATTTTTAACTTTTACAATATTTTTTTTTATAAATTTAATATATTATATAAAATATTAGGGAGATTTTATATTTCTACTTCTATAGCCTTGTAATAATTGACAAATAAATTTCTTGTTTTTGAAGATTGTGTGAAAATATTTGATATATAAAAAAATTAAAATATAGATTTATAAGATATATATGAGTAGGTAGATAAATTTTAATTTGAAAGTAGTTAGTAATAAAATATTAAATATATTTATTTATTATATAAAATGCTTATAAATTAAATTTCTTATATTTAATTTTTATTTAATTATGAAAATTAGAAAAAAATAGTTTGTATATGAAGATCCGGGGATTTTAAGCCCCGTTTTATAAGATTCTGTAGAATCATAAAATTTAAATGAATAATAAAAATAAATTAAGCAAACTTAAAATTAGCAAATAGGATTAAATTAAGAATAAATTAAAATGATTAATAATAAATAATTTACTAATAAATAAGGATAATTAATTGATTTAGAACAAAGTTATTTGGATATGAAAGTGTTTTTAAATTAATTTGTGGATAGTTTAATTAATTTTGAGTAAAGAATAGAAAAATCAGAATAATGTGTAAATAATTTAAATAGTGTTGTAAGAAGGGTTGTATAACAAATGAATTTTGATAATAAAAATCAAGAAATATAAAATAAAAATTAAAATTAACATGAATGAATTATTTTGAAAATAAATTTTATATATTATTTATATTTAATGAATTTAAAATTTTTTAATTTCTGAAAATAAATTAATTTTTTATACAATATAAATATTATAAATTAAATATAATAAATTATTATACTATACTATATTAAATATGATAGTATTAAAATAATGCTTTATTATGTTTTAAATATAAAAAATTTCGTTAAAATAAAATTAATTAGAAGTTTTAATTAATTAGAAATAAAATATTTTTTATAAAATAAAAATATATTGTACAAATAATTTTTAAAAAATATAAAGTTAGTATGAGTTATTTAGGCTAATAAGAATAAAATTAAAGAGATTTGAGTATGTAAAATTATTAAACTTAAAAAAGAAAGTTTAGCTAAGATATATAATAGAATTAAGGCTTATTAGGTACTCATTAATACAATAAAAGTAATAATTTTCAATCATATGTTTAAGATTAAAATACATCTTAATAAAATGATCCAATTTTAATTGTAAATGATGGAAACAATGAAAATGAATAAAAATAAAGTAAGTTATAATAAAAAAATAGAGTTACAGATTTATAATATTAACCTAAATACCCATTATAACATCATGAATTTGATTAAAATAGTGATAAATAAAAATATTTATAATAAATGAGATAAGCAGAATCTGAACAAATGAGATAATATGAAGATTTTTAAGCTAAAAATCAAAAATCTGATGAAAATATTAAAATAAAATAATATTTAAGTAATGAAAAATATTAATAAGATTAAAAAATATATGAAAAAAACTAAGGGCATTAGTATCCTTAGTATTTATAAAATTAGGATAGTAATTTAGATAAATAATAAGTATAGGCTTAAAAAAATGAGGATAAATATTAATATATAAAGCCGTAATAATAGTTACCTAGACTTTAAGTGCATGAAAAATGTCCATAAGGAGCAAGAATTATTCCATAAAATGAATTATATAAATATATCCCAAATTATTAATAATAAAATAATATAGCTTCTTATCAAAATGCCTAATATTTGTAAAATTAGCAGTTTGAGTAATAATAAAAGTAATTACAGTAATAATACTAGTAATTTTAATTTATGTTGGAAAATTAATAATTATTACAAAAATAATAATAACAATAGTAATAGCAATAATAACATTTAATAAATTATCAAGGTTATGATTAGAATTTAATTTAAGCTCCGATTTATTAACCTTAATACCCACATTATCCTGCTTTTCCTGGTTAAGGATAATTTAATCCTAATAGTTAAAATTACCCTGTTATTTATGGTGATTAATTTATGCATTAAGATTAATTTTAAGTTGGTACAGATTTTGACTAGAGTTTTAGGTATATATTTTTTATTTTATTTTTATAAATTTAATATATTTAATAATTTATTTTATAAAATAAAATTAAAAAGAAGATAAAATTCTAAGCCAAAGGGTTTTTAATTGGCGTTAGAAGATGATGATAAATAAAAATTGCTACTGAATGAAATTAGATCAGGTTATTTATATAAGAAAGATAAATTAACATATCCTGATACATATACTTTAGAATTGGATAGGTAAAAAATATTTTGTTATATATTTTTTCTTCATAATATTTAAAAAATTTTTAATTTAAAAATAGGAAGCAAGCATTACTTTAATAAGAAATAGAAGATGAGCGAAAATTTATTATCGATTAAGAAAAAAGATAAATATAATAGAGAGAATGTGATAGAAAATACAAAGAAAATTAGTATTTAGATTTTCCTTATAATAAAAGTACTTTTGAGTCACATGTGAATTAATTATACAGAAAAGAGAATTAAGATTTGCCTAGATATTATGAAAAAGGGAAAAATTTGGTAGATCAAAGGTCAAATTAGAGATTAGAAGACAGAATAGGAAGAAAAGACCCATAATAATTAAAATTGGAAGAATTTTATTAAAAAAGACCAATTTAAAATTATAATGGAGATGATCAAAGAATATATGCTGCTGAAGATAAACATATAGCTTACAATCCCAGTATTTCACTGGACGATCCTATATTGTATAGGTATTTATTTATATAATTATTTATATATACTATATTTTCAATTGTATTTATATTTATATTTATGTATTATAATTATTTTTATTATTATATTTATTTTATTATTTATGTTTTCTTTAATGTATTTATTAATTTTTTTATTTAAATTTATATGTGTATTTTTTTTTTTATTTTAATTCTAAATTTTAATTTATAATTTAATGTATTTTGCTATTTATTTTTATAATTAATGATTTCTGCATAATTTATAATATTTAAACTTTGATTTAATTTCTCTCAATTTTATAGATAAATAAGTTAAAAAAGAGAAGATATTTCGAATGCTGATAGGGCTTTGTCAAATGCTACTAATTATTTAAGATAGCTACAATGATTATATTAAATAGAAAAATATTTTACTTTTGTAAATAAATATCTGATATTAAAATATAGTTATATTAATAATAAAAATTATCTTATATTAATATTTATATGAGATGATTTAATAAGTAAATAAAATATGTTATAAGTTTTTATTAGGTTAAAATTTTTGTTGTAATTAAATTTATAATTTTACTATAATTTCAATTAAATTAAGAAAATATTTGAATAAAATAATAGCAAATTTCAATCAATAAAAAAAGCATTTTTAATAAAAATAGTCAATTTAAATACAAATAATGAGTAGCAATAAAGGATTAAGCAGTTTAAAATTTATGCAAAGAGGTGTCGATTAGGCAGAATTGGCAAAAATGGAGTAAGAAAGAAAAGAAGAGCAAAAAAAAACTTAGACTTAATATTAATAGGTTAGAGATAAAGAATGGAGTTTATAAAAGACTATGGATTAACTTATTTTTAGTTAAACTTAAAATTCAAATAGGAATTAAATAGCTATGTATTAAAGATTGAATTAAAATAAAACTAGTATTTCATAATAAAATTAAGTGTTAGATGAAGAGGAAGAAAAAAAAGGAAAAAAGAATAAAAAAAAAGATTTGTAGGAAGAAAGTGATGATGAAGATGAAAAATTAGAGAAATTTTAGGAATAGGAAAAATATGCAAGATAAAAAAATTGAATGACTTGTTTATATTTTAAATGAGTTTATTTTTAATACATCGTAAATTTTATAAAATTTATAAGTCATTATAATGTATAATAAATTTAATGAATAAAAATGGTTTTAATTTACAATTTGGTTATTTAATAATAATATATTAATTGTTTTTTCTTATTTATTTATAAATTTCCTTCTATATATATATTTTTTATATAAAGATAAATAAATTTAAAATTTATGCTAACTTATAAATTATTTTATTGTTTTTATTAAATTTTAGCTTTTACTACAATT